>PVIH01011365.1:0-69626 GCA_004025045.1 Sigmodon hispidus
GAGCACTGAGGTATACATTTCTACATTAAAGACCCTTCCTTCTGGAGCACTGAGGTATACATTTCTACATTAAAGACCCTTCCTTCTGGAGCACTGAGGTATACATTTCTACATTAAAGACCCTTCCTTCTGGAGCACTGAGGTATACATTTCTACATTAAAGACCCTTCCTTCTGGAGCACTGAGGTATACATTTCTAGTCTCAGTGTTTGGAGGCGGGGCAGGAGGATCAAGAGTTCACAGGTATCTTTAGTTACATAGTAAGTTTATGAGGCCAGTCTGGGCTACCAGAGACCATGACTAAAAAAACAGAACAAGCAAAGAACTCAAGATTCCTTTTGTGTGCTTACATATTCTTCATGATGTGTAAGGAGTGAGGAATACTGATCTAAGTATTAAGCCTTGGGTTTTCTTTCTTATTCTTCTGCCAATGTGTGCTCAAGTTTCAAGGACTCAAGAAAAAGCCTAGACCTTTGAAAGGCCCAAGAGATGACCAAGAAGCAATGTACTGCATGTGAACCAGCGGCAGGCACTTGCTGTGTCACCTGCCACAATGTATGCATCTGCTGTTAAGTTGCAGTGACATAAATATTTGAGGCATTCCTTGGCTCCATGGCTCATAAACTTCTTAAAATCTGAATGTTTAACTTTTTAAAATTTTCTTTCCAGTGCTGGAGAATGAATTAGGGAAGGCATTCTAGCGTTAAGAACATTTCCAACCCTTCTCTACTCTAAGACAGGGTCTTGCTATGGAGCCTGAACTGGTCTTGGATTTGTCATCTTCCTGTCCCAACTTCTGAAGAAGAAAGGATTACAAGCACCATCAGGCCAAGCTTTAAATCTACAATTTTAAAATGCCAGTCTGTGCTGGATAAGGTCTCAAAATTTATGCTGAGCATTTAAGGGAGGGTTGAGAAAAAGAAAAAAAAATGCTGTGGGTGGTTCACATGTATATGAACTCAGTTGGTGTAATTTCATGTTGAGACATAGCAGTCTTCCATCTCCAAAGCCAGAAGAGGCTGCTGGTCTGCCTTCACACTCTCTTCAGCCTTTACCTACGAAACTCTTCTCTCAAGTGCATGGTGGACCAGTTAGTTCAGCAGAGAATAGGCTGTAAGCCTCAGTCCACAATTGCACGTGTCCCCATTTAACCCGGAAAAGGTCACAATTTCCAGCTTTATGATGCTTTTATCTATAAGGAAGTTACCCTTGAGTGTTTATTTGGTCCCCGTCCACCACACACCCCAGTGCCAAGCCTCTATTTCTTCCTATGTGTTAGGCACGATGAGAAGTGATGGCCTACATTAACTTCAGCAAAGGTCTATGCACAAAGCCAATGCAGTGAGCTCTTCTGAGCAGGAAGCACTGTTTTCCACAGAAGTTATGAACAACTTATCCACTTAGTAGAATTGGTCTAAGGCAAAAGCACAATCCTATATTTTAGTCTTTATTCAATAATAATCTGTGGTTTTTCAGACAGGGTTTTATGGAGCCTAGACTGGCCCCAAACAATCTACCTGATGACCTTGAACTCTTGACCCTACTTCAACTTTTCAAGTGCTGAGACTGTAGGTGTACATTACTATATCCAGCTAATTTGAGAATAATCTTAGAAGTCATCCAGAAGCAGTGTACTTATAGGTTTATCTGCAGCATTTAGGACACACTTTGCCAGTCAGCATGCACAGTGAATAGCAAGAATTGACCCAAGACCAAGCAACAGTTGGGAAATGACCTAGACTAGAAGACCACTCCCTCAGGAGTTTATTCTTGTCTAAACTTACCGTCCCTCTCTCTGACTTCCTTCAAGTGTTGGCTCCAGTTGATGGATAATTTCAGATAATCCTGGGTGTGTTCAGGGAGCTAGGGCTGCTGATGCCCTCCTTACTTCAACAGTCTGGCCTTCTGACCAAGATTAAACACATAGCTAACTTCAGGAACACCCTGACCTAGCTACAGTTATTCAGACATCGTACCATATTTCAGTTTAGTGACAAGGAAAACACACTGGGCCAAGGACTTCATTAAGCAGCCTTTGAGAACGGCTTAAGGCAGTGGGTCTCAGCCTTCCTAGTGCTGAGGCCCTTGAATACAGGTCCTCATGCTGCAGTGACCCCAGCCATAAAATCATTTTGCTGTTACTCCATAACTGTAATTTTGCTACTGTTGTGAACTGTAATGTAAATGCCTGTGTTTTCAGATGGTTCTTAGGTGACCCTGTGGATGGTCGCTTGGCCTCCAAAGGGATTGAGACCCACAGTCTGAGAACCACTGGCTTAAGGATTTCTCAGGTCAAAGGGGAATATACATTATTTAGACTAAATATATTTTTTAGCTCATTTGTTTTAATATTTCCCACAGATGGAAGCTCGCTTCCCTGGAACGCTCCTCAGCTGTCTCCCTCCCACAAAGCATGGCATCTCTACTTCTCTGGCAACAGGCTTACAGAGGAGACCTCGTTCTCTCCTCCTACCCCCCAAGTCCCAAAGCTAAGGAACCATGGTTATACTGGGTGTGTGACATCTGCTCTTTTCTGTACTCTGGCCCATGCCACAGGGCTTAGAATTTAAACATGGGCTCCCACCTCAGCTCCCAACATAGAAACATGTCTTTTTATAATTTCCCGCATGTGACAGGAAGCCACTTCTAATAGATTTCCCGGAAAAGGACTTTTACAACTTCTGGTTCTTCTGGCCCACTCAATTCATGCACATACCTGGGAAGTATCAGCAGCCCCCACCCCCACCCCCACTGTGGACAAAGACTGAGCATCTTAACCAGGCTTTTGTCAACTTTTGTTTTGTAGCTTTGACTCTGGATGTCCATCCTTCATCAATCTAGTGCTGGGACCTGTCATGGCCTGTAACTCCACATAAGACTTCCCCTCCACCTCCCCAAAGGAAAGACCAGTGATGTAAGACATCCACATTATACCACAGAGACAAACCTGAAGTTCACTATGCTCACAAGTTGATTCTGTTCAGCTTCATTTCTGCCCACTGGGAATCACACCTCGCCAAGTCTCTGTAAGCTTCCAGGAAACACATCAGATTCGGTATGGGTCCAAAGAAAAAAACATCAACGTCCTTGGACAGCTGTGTGTTCATACAGATAAGGATTCATCCTCTGCACCTTGATTGTTTCCTCCTAAACCAGGAGGGATCCTCTTTCATTCTAGTTTTACCTGGGAACTTAGTCTACTGAAGGCTCACCTGTCAAGAGCACAGAGGCCTCTGAGGTTTACTGTTTCTATGGAATTAGAATTTTCCTTAGGGTTCTAGAAGAATCTAGTACATCCAATTAAATTGAGACATTCCCACATCATCTAGATGGGTGCAGCTCTGTTACCATGGAGCAACATTTTTATGCTGAAGCTTTATACAATGTTCCAAACTTTTATCTTACATGGCTATCATTCAGTTGAAGCTCAAATGGTGTAATAAATGACTTTATTCACCTATAGATCTACTTTATAGCCCTCCAAACACTTAGCAATGGTTATGGGCTCAAAATGAATCAATACTGTCAAAAAGAAAGCAGTTTAAAATATTTTAAACTGTGACCTTAGTAGTGCAGAAAAGACCCCCAAGTGCCTTTCTTCGACAATGACTATTTCTGTCACTGGTCACAAGCCTGTACCCTATGCTCACCTCACAGGAAGACTGATTAACTGATCCCTTAGTAGGCAGCCTCTCTGTGCTAAATGCAAAGCTGTCTGGTAGTTGGAGCTGAGAGGGATGGATAAAGGGCCAGTGGCGTCACGGAGCCACAATGAAGATGGACTGGTACAATATGAAGCCTGTGAGGCTGTGAGGTGAGGCAGGCACCATGTCAAGGAAAGTCAGAGCTAACTCAGCACAGTGCAGTCCCACACCACACCCCTCACACACTTCTGCAGCAGCACCCCACACTAACAACCACAGCCAAGGTACTGAAAGGAAGCAGGACTTCCCAGTGGGTTCTGTTTAAGAAGAATGATTTGTGGCCCATCCTATAGGAACTTAAAGGTGATGTAAGAAGTTCTCTGTTGCTGTAACCTCTGGCCATCTATCCAGAGAACCTTTCTCCATGGCCCTGGAGGTGGCTGTAGAGGCTGCAGAGCCTCCTTCGCTGCCAACTCTCACCTGCTTGTCTACCTGGTGCTTCTCACTGATGCTGTCTCTGGACACAGACTGTAAACTTCATGGCACCTTGGTCCAAACGCAAGTCATTTGCTCACACATTTGGAAGATAATGGAGTCTTCCAGTTACATCTACAGAACTTTCTGGGCTGTTTCTGACTAGGAGCTGGGACTCTCACTATGCACTATGCTTTTCTCTTTCTCATTACCTGTTCCAGGGGTGAGGAAAGCAAAGGAACCCTTTTCAAGGTGGTCCCAATGCTCATAATTAGAGCTGAGTCCCAGCTTCTTCACCTGGAACCTTGCATCTCCTGCTTTCACTGAAGTAACTTCCTCTGTAGGACTTGCTGGGCATCCCCCTGCTTCAGTAATGGCTTTGTCTGCTGTGAGACTGGGCTGCAGTTTCAGATGCTCTGCTGGCTGATGCTTTATGTATTTTGTCTCATCTAATTCTCACAACAACCCTATGATGTGTAGAATTAGTTATCTATAGAACTGATTAGGGCTTTAGAGGGTGCTATGTAGGCCAGAAGTTATACAGTTAAGAAATGACACCCCTAAATGTACATCAGAAGCCCCAAGTTTACTGTCTCTAAGGAATTAGAATTTTCTCCAAGATTCTAAGAATGTAGTGCCCAATCAAGTCAAAATACTTTCCAACACATCTGTATAGGCACAGTTCTGTTTCCATAGAATAGCAGTGTCATGTTGAGGCTTTAAGCCATGTTCTAACTTAATTGTGATCTAACCTGTTCTGAATCTTTCAAGCCTATGGGTATCTCAAACTCAGATAGTACACCAATTCTCAACCTCTTAGTTCATTCTGCCACACACCAGCACAGGCTCAGAAGTTGTACCAATATGTTCGCCAGAACTTCCTAGATTCATTTCTAGAGTAGTATGGTGGACACTGTCGAGCCCTCCATTTCACTTACACCATGCTTCCGCTGGCAGTGTATATGGTTGTCTGATACTGTGAGGGCTGAGTAGTGATGCTATTCATATTGCTAATATCTCATTTCTCAAAGGGTCCATATTTGTTCATGAATAGGCTTTTTATTAAGGCAACCCATTTTGCATGGGCCGAAGGGAATTTTATCATACCCAGCAATTAATTCTACAATTATGTTAACCAGATAGAAGCCTGCACACAAGAGCACAAATTATGCTTGCTGCGTGCTATGAGAGAAGCTGCTGCTGCCTCTGCATTCTCAGACATGCAGATTGTAGGAATGCTTCCCAGTCAGAGGTCCTGCAGTGCTAATTAATAAAATCAGTGATTTCATGGGTTAGAAAATGATACCCAACAGAAAAGCACGAACAGCAAATCATCTTTGTGGAAGCTGTTAATAATTAGTGTCATCAGACATTTCCGAGTACGCATAACATCTTCCACTCAGTAATATGTTGCCAATCACAACAGCTCACCTTCTGTAACTAAGGCCTGCTGTGCCATCAAACATGGAATATTTCTCTGGTGGTTCCAAAGCTGTCTCCCAACAGGTCTTGAGGCTGTAGGGGAAACTCTTCTCAGCTGGGTACATCTGGGCACATCAAAAGCCTAGTCTCTCAGCTCTTCCCCTGCTCTGGGCAGGCAGGACACTGGAGATACACATGCCACCTGACGTGGGAGGTTGTTCTTTCCACCCAGGTATCAGCAGTTTCCAGTCAAATCCCCTGTTCAATAGTCCCTGCTGCAAGTTAGTCAGAGGCCAGCGACCTCAGAGCAGGAACACTATACCTAGTGATGACTTTTATGAAGCTAGCTGGTTTCTGCTCAGTTCTTCAGCTTCCTTTCGAGGCAGTGCCTTCTTAAATTTCCTGAAAACAACATTTCCTGGTCTCTGTCTTTGGCATGAGCTATTCCTTTGGTCTACATCACCCAATGTTAGGTTCTCCTCTGAGCACCTTTCTTAATTTGCCACCCCACGCGGAGTCCTTCTGTTTATTCCCTTCCTGGATGGCCAACACAACTAGTTCAGGCCTATCATTATCTGTCCAAATGATGAGTTTCCTCATTGGACAGGAAGTTCCATGTGTGTCTCATTTTCTGTTGTATCCTTAGCACCTAAGCCAGTGGCTGGCTGAGTGCTTTGTAACTGCCAGTCAGGTTCAACAGTCAGAGAGCATCCTGTCTAAGCAGCCAAGAGATGATACTGCCCTTCTCCTAGGTCCTGATGGGGACTCCCCACAGTGAAGACAAGCTTCTCCACCACTTTTATTTCTCTCATAACTGTCTAAAACCATGAACCTTATTATCAGTGTGACTTTCCAGTGTCCCTAGTTCAGTACAACCTCTACGACCTAAGTAACCCAAAAGGTTAAACACCATGCGACCCAGCATCAGAGTCTAGTCTATAGTCCTAGCACTCAAGGAGCTGAGGCAGAACTGCTGTGAGTTCAAGGCTAGTCTGGACTACAAAGTAATAACAATATCCTTTCTACAAATAAAAATTCATAATGTCATCTAACATCCCATAACATGGTACTGCTTACTCTTGATCTGAAGCCACATCAAAGTAAGCGTCACAGCTGCTATTTGGTCCCTGAAGCTGAAGCTGCCCTGCTGATAGGCAGATGGTAACAGTCACAAGCATGCATCTTGGAGTGTAGGACTCAAGATATTTCTATTTTTTTTTAATGCAGAGTAGGGGTTTATTAAGAGGAAGTTAACACACGCTTAAAGTGTGGTAAAAGAGACAAGAGATGCCTAAGTATCTTACCAATAGCTAAATATATATGACTTAGTGACTTTTCAAGTTATATTGTTGAAAGTATATAAAGCATAACCAGTTTAAAGCTTAAGCCAAGTTTTAAGATTAAGTAGAATTTAGAAAATAAAGTATGGGCCAGGTATGGTGGCAAAGATATTTGAACTTTTATAACTTGATTTTTAATTTTTTTCATATAGAGTATTTTATGCAGTTGGAGAATTTAAAAAAATAAAGAAATATCATGCACTTAGATTTGTTCTTCAGTCATGATAAGCCACAGAGCAAGGATCCATTTCTAATCCCAGAATTTCTGGGGTTGTGGTGACACAGCCCCAGGCATGCTGTCAGAGTTTTTGCTCTTTGTGGAGGAGAGTATTAAGGCAAGAAAAGGACTGTAAGCATGGTGCAGCTGTGTAAGGCCAAGGAGAAATGACCAAGGAATAACTCAAACAGTTAAACATACTAAGAGGGTTAAAACTATACAGAGAACTATCAACAGACACTGAGATGATGCTGGCAGTCTGTGGTGTCTACACACACACTGTCTTCCATTAGCACCCCACACTGGCATGCCTACTCAAAGCCAAGAGTGACACTGGAGGGAATGGATTCTGTGGTTCTGCTTCATGCTGAACACTCCTGAGTGGGAAGAAAATGATCAGGAGGTGCACATGGATCTCAGTGCTGAAAACATAACAAAAAAGTCAGCTGCTTCAGTACCTAACATTTAAGAGGAAACCTTCATTTTGGGTAACAGTCTAAAATCAACAGAATAGATACTCTTGCGAGCCAGAATATTCTGGGACTCTGTGGACATGTATATCAGCAAAGACGAAAACTTCTCCAAAAGTAATAAACTGAGCTACACAAGTGCTAGTAATTATCATAAAGCATAAAGCAATCAAAAAAAGCAACACATCATTTATTCTCTAAGCATATGCTCTAAAGAATTCCTTGTCCAAATCTAGCAGCAAGTTATCTATGTATCTTGACAATAAAAAGCTCTACAGCCATTAAAAATTTACTATAAATTATGTGATAAAAATCAAGGGACTGTATGCATCCAAGATGGGCTGACACTCAGGAACAAACTACCAAGTTCCCTCAGGAGTTAAGTAAGGTGGTTGAGGAGATGTCAGTGACAGCATAACACATTCAGAGAGACTCTGCCCCAAATGACGGGAAACAAAAAATCTCCATCTTAAAAACAAGCTCTATATTTTAGACACCACAGGCAACACTCTCCAGAACATTCATTATTCCTGCACTTACCATGAAGTAAAGCAGTGTCTCCAGAGTTTGACATTTCTTGTTTCCCTACTTCACATGGAGTATTATCACATTTGTCCAGCTGCCCTAACCATATTTCCAATAGCTATTTACCCACCAGACAGACTTAATCTCCAAGCTTCCAGCACTTGGGGCAGTGGTTAGTGCAAGCAGTATAGTGTGGGAGGGGAGGGAACAAGCAGGGCGGATGTGTGCAAGAATGACTTCTCCCTGGAACTGAGCAGTGAACTCAGGGGGACCAACAGCCTATGGGGAAACAGCGGCCAAAACATGTGCTCTTCTTAGGGCAGGTGCTTAAAAGATGAGGCAACTTGTACTTCTCCCAATAGGCTTGGGGCCAAAATGTATGTTAAAGGAAGCCCTCTTTCAAATATATTCCTCAGGAAATTGATTCTACAAGCACAGAAGCACCAAGCAGGTGTTAATGCTGTCATTTAAGACAGCTGTGCTTTCAATAGACTATATTAAGAAAATTCTAGAAAGTACTTGAGTTTAAGGATCTCAGTCTGAACTAAGTTTTCAAACGAACTGTCCTGACCAGCCATCTTATTATAGTTGCTAACTCCAAGCAGAGGCAGCTACAGAGAATTTCAACCTAAAGCTTCAACCATGATGGGAGCCTATATAGGTCTCAAATGTGAGTATAGCGTCAGTTCTAAACCAAGTTCTATGTAAAAAGCGATTAACACAAATAACGTTAATTTGTTCCAGCTGAAAGTCTTGAAAAATGTTCAAGCATAAGCTTGTACACACTGAGACTAATACAAATTGTTACCAATAAGTGCTAAAATGGCAGAACAGTGGATGTTTATTGGCAGAAGTTCAATCAACACAAAGTAGTACACAGTGTATATTATCAACTGCTAAATGTATCTTAAAATTAAGACAACATAGGTAAAGCACTTCCAACTTTGACATCTTTCTTGTAGGATTAAGAAGCCGCATGTATTAATCTTACAAATAGATTATTAGGGCAGCAGCAAACGTGAAGCACTCTGCTCCCATGACTAGTGACCTGGGACCTGCAAGCTGGGCAGGGAGGAGGCATAAGAAGGGAAGAAGAAGGAAACACGTACCGTGCAAATGTGAGGCCAGTGTTCAAACTGCTGTAAAACTCCTTGGTTAAGGTCTTCTTTATAAAACTCTTTGTAAAAATGTGGAAGCTTAGATATCCAAATGCCATTGTTATGCTTGTCTAATATTTCCTTTATGCGGTTCTGAACCTCATCCATCTTATTAGTGTAAGAGGCAGGAGGCGTGACATTTGGTTTCTCAACATTCTGATTTAAATTATCTTTAAATTAAAAGAATGATAGCATTAATAGATTATCCCATCACCTAGCATTTGTGTCTCTGACTTTGCTATGCTTTGGGTTTATGGGGCTAGGGATTTTAGAAGATTGCAGGATTAAGCTGAGCAGTACTGAAGATCACCTCACTCTATTACCCCTGAATTTTACAGCAGAGCCAAGACACTTCCAACAGGGAGCATATCCTTTCATTTTCAAGAATGCTTCATAGTTTACTCTGAAGATTAGAGCAATCCTGCTGGGTAAAAACTAATGTTTTACTATTTAACTAATGCTTTTCTAACTGCAACTAAATGAGGCAACATTTTAGATAATATGTCTATGCAGTGCTCAACTGAAAATTATAAAACGTTTTACTTTTGTTCATAAGGCACAAAAATGTCTTAGTAGGAAAAGTAAAGGACATTTTATAAATAATAAAAGGATGTCTAGATTTTCTGATTATAGTCAACTTTCTCTTTTACTAAGAAAAACAATTTGGCAATCTACAGAAGTCCAAAACTATAAAAACAATCCCAGTTAGTTTATAAACATTAACAACAGGTCTGGCACTGAGACATCACCAACATGGACTGGCTTTTACTTTCCCAATACTTATCTTTCATAAAGTTTTAGCTAGCTTCTTTTATTTCCATTTATTTTATATTTTTATTTAAAATACAAAGTGCCTGAGTTTACATACTGAGAGAAACCTGTGTGTTTCTATGACCATTCTAATATTTTAACTATGCAAGTAATGTCAAACCTTAGAATTCTACCAGGATATATATCAAAGTATTAAAAATCTAACACCTACATAAAAAATGTATTTACAATTTAATCAGATTGTAATTTTGCTAAGTATAGTAATTTTTACTTTATTTTTTAACTAATTAATAGAGATATGTAGTCTAGCCTGGGAACAGTGGTCTCTGAGGATGTCAGGTATCAAAGGGAATTTTCCTTGAGGATACCTGGAGCTGACTTCTCTCTTTTCTCTAGAAGACATGATGGTGTGTCTCTAATATTCTTAGACTGGCACAGAGAACAGAAGGGTCCAGGATACTTATATACATTTCCTATTAAAGAAATAACCTATGCTAAACACTTAAAAGGGCATACAACTTTACTGAGTATTCATGGTTTAGAAAATGCATAAGTAAAAATAATTCTTGTATACAAAAATTTTACTATTCATTTTCATAAGCAATACTGGAAGAGCATTCCTACGGAAAAGGAATCTGAACTCAGTAGGAGGCATACTACAAACAGCAAATCCTGTCCAGGCACACTTAAACTGAGCACATGGTCAGCACTATGTAAACTTGCCCTTGATAAGAGTACTCAGTGGACTTATACACTGCTTGCACAAGACAAGTTTGTGAGTGGCACATTTATAGCCATCAGCTTCCTTGACTTGATTAACTATCCTATTGTTTTCTTAATGGCCCTTTTACCAATAGTTACTGGTACTTGGCTGTCACCTCACAGTCTAAAAATAATTTTAATCTTTATTTTTATTTTATGTGTATGGCTCTTTTGACTGCATGTATGTCTGTGCATCAGCACATGTGTGTGGTACCTGCAGAAATCAGACAAGGGTGTTAGGAAGTCTGATGGTTGTAAGCCAACCATGAGGTGCTGGGAATCAAACTCTGGTCTTCTGGAAGAGCAGCTAGTCATTCCTCCAGGCCCCACACTCACAGTTTGTAGTGCCAACTTTAATAGTACAGGATCTACGTCTCTCTTAGGAGTTTAAGCCCCACACTTATGACCTTGAAACAGAGCATGTAATTTTGTTAAAGTGAGGCTGCTGAGCACCACTCTTTAAGAGTTTCTCCTCTAATTAGGAAGATGGTGAGGAAAACATAGGTAACTCTGCAAAGGCCACATGAACATGGAGCAGAGTGGCTCTGGTGTGATGAAGGCCTCAAGTCATTCTGACCATATCACTGGAAGCATTATTTTTTCCTAAAGGTCACTTCAATCTATGAGATTAAAGTCAGAAATGGAGGGAGGGAGATACAGTTCATGCAGGAGAAGGAGAGTGCACATGTCAAAGCCACCATGAGATATTTCTCTTGGGGCCCAAGACTCATGACACATTTAGAAACATACCGTTCCCTTCCTTAGTGCAGGTCCTTGAGGGGTGAGTCTGGAAAGATGCCGGCAGGGATGACTTTGGAGTAAACCTAAGGTGCAAAGGAAGGCAAGTTTAAAATCCTGCTCTCCATTTAGTCCCCATGACACTGGCCATCAAAATTCCAAACTGTGAAAACAAATCTGGCATCGTATTTCATGTTCACTCAGAGAAAGTATGTTAAAACTAAACTCCAAGTAGTCCTTTAAAAGCCTCTTTCAGAACCTGGAAGTCAGAGCTCCAACTCATCATCTTTACAAGATCAATAAACACTAGAACCAAAGACTCTTTTGACTTTTATGAAATGAAAATGAGAGATTAGCAGCACCTCAGATTGGGATGTATCACCCAGTCCCACTATTTAAGATAGGCAGACACAGGAGTGGAAGAGTACAGATATTAGCAACATCCTATTGTTACTAACTTCCCCTCTAGCTCCGCTAGAATGAAAGTGGTGTTTCAAAGTAACAGGAAGGCTACTCAAATAACTACATGGAAAAAAGAAACACAGGCACCTGCCTACTCCTATCCTTTCCAAAATAATTTGCTATCAATTATTGAACTTACATAGGAAGATGTTTCCAAATGTAGGGATGAACAAACCATACCCACTCATCAATATATTCACATGTATACATGCACATATACATACACACAGGTGTGTACACTCCCACTCCCATGCATGTACACACACCCACACATACACACACACATACACACACACACACACACACACACACACACACAATACTCATGTCCTTACATTTTCCTCCACTGCTGCCTCAGCCGTGACCCAGTTCTTGAGTAATGCTTAGTACTAGCAAAAGAGTGAGTGTTGTAAGAATGGCTGACTGAACCACGATAAAGGAATCAGTGGCTACATTGTTCTCATTAGGAGAGGCAATCACAATTTTGAGCAGCACAGAAGATGTTTAAAAACTAAACTGCTACAAATAAAACATATTTCCTAATAGCATTTTAATTCTAAATGAGGCAGACTGTCATCTTCTAATAAAGGCTTTTAGCACATGCAACTACCAGAGTTCCTTGCCTCTGCACTGATCCATGTGAAGGCTTCACAGAAAATTCAAAAGCAGACCTTTCTGCCAAGTTTTTTTTTAGATCAGTTCTTCCTAAATACTCTAGAATCTGAAGGGAAAGTTTCTGAGGAAAAGCTGACCTTTACCCCAAATAGATATGATTTAAATGGACACGATATCACACATTTGCAAAAGGCTCAATGTTTCAATTTAGAAAGAAGATGGGATACTGATTCATCACTGTCAAGGCTCAGCACACATGTCCTGTCAATAGGCCAACAGGATGGACTTCAGGCTCTGCACAATACTCAGCTCTGTCCGTACAAAACACCACAGAGATACATGACAGGATACAGCCATGCCCCTATAAAACTGTATTTACAAACATAGGCAGGGGGATTTTGGACTGTAGCCTATGGATTACAGTTTGCTGACCTCTGGGTGACTTCATAAAACCTTAACATATAGAAGTAGAAAGAAACCTTTCAATAAGCTACTCACACTTTTTTTTTTTTTTTTTACTGGACAAATGAGTAAAACGTCCCACTGCATAAAATTATCTGGCTCAAGCAGGGCCACCTCAAGCTAAAGCTAAGAATGTCTCATTGCCAGTCCAGTCTCATGGTACAAACATGTCAGGTGCCCTTGCACCATGATTAGACACTACTTCTTCATTGTGGGCAATTACTAGAGCAAAGGAGAATATACAGCTAAATGAAATCTTATCTAAATATTGTTAATTGTAAGAACAATTCTGTTAAAAAAAAAAGTCTGAAAAGTATGTAAACTAGTGTCTTAGAACCACCTAGAGCATGTACAGCCAGCAGAACAAGGGAGATCACAGTATCTGGAAGAACAGGATGGAGAGCTCAGATGATGTCACTGGGCAGGAAGAGGAACTAGTGATAACACCGTATGTGAATGTACACTTCTCAATATCAACATACATTTCTAACAGGATAAAACCCAGGTACCTGCTGTTGGCAGACATGTTCACATGCCTCTGCACTGGAATGTCTGGGTAAGGTGGCATGTCCACATCAGCCTTAACTCCCAGGGTACTTCCTTTGTCTCTTAACAGCGCTGAATTAGGTTTTTTGCTGACAGAATAGTCTGAGGCAAATCCTGGTTGTCTGAGGGTTGCCTTTGGTTTCCCTATAAGTTAGGCAGACACAACAGGATCAGTTGGACTCTTCAAACTGTGGTTTCATTATGCTGCTACCCTGACCGGATATTTCTCAGTCACACTTGTCAGAACAAATTGGGAGAAATCAAAGAGGAGGACCCTGGTAGGGTGGTGAGCAGGGAATGAGACTGGGTGATGAGGGTCCTTCCTGTCTCACTAGCCAGCATTTCCCTCTGCTCCCCACTGGTGCTTCCCGAGCAGCCACCAGCTGATGAGGGGTCAGCACGTCCTCCCACCTCCCCAGTCCACACTGTACCTGCAGCCTCAGCCCCCTCCTGAGGAAGCCAGCCCCCAACTCAGCAATGGCTGCCTTCCTCTAAAAGGTTTCCTCTGCCATGTAGTCACTGTTCAACTACTGCTGGAGAATTTGGTTTTAAAATTTACTATAACATCCTAGAAATACTTATCCAGAAAATATAGCCGTCTATTGTGTTTTCAACCATGTAATTCATATTTCTGTAAAAAATAGGTGACTTAAAAACAAAAAACATGGGGCTGGAGAGATGGCTCAGAGGTTAAGAGCACTGACTGTTCTTCCAGAGGTCCTGAGTTCGATTCCCAGCATCCACACGGTGGCTCACAACCATCTATAATGACATCTGTTACCCTCTTTTGTATATTGCATACATAATAAATAAGTATTTAAAAACCCAAAAGACATAATCTTCTAAGTAAGACATATCACAGGTTTTAGCTCATCCAACATTCTGGCTGAGGATTCTTGTCAAATGGCCTAAAGGGTGAAACTACACTTAGGCATCACCACAGTTACCATGTGCAGTATTACTCTGCACTGTGACTGTTAGATTTTGTGAGTCACATTCATCATCACATCATCATTTCAAAAGAAAGCCAAGCAGCAGAATATTCCTTCTGACATGTAGATATCAGCAAATTTTTCAAATAATAGTTGTCAGGAACAAAGGTAACATTTTCATAAGTCCTTATGACAATCTACTCAGGGACAGATTTGAATTTTTCTATGGAAAGTCCTACCTTCTAGAAAGAATGGCATGGTTTTCTTCACTCTCATTTGACAGTTAATCTGTCGCCCTGTTTTCCTTTTAGAGGTCCTCTGACGGGCCACAAGCTGAGCGATCCTTGCAGTCTCTGTGCAGGCTACAGCATAGCAGATGATCTGTGAGCAGCAGAGCAAACACAAGAACCTGTGAAAGCTGGGTGCAAGTGAGTCAGGTGTATGCAATTCCCAATTCTGAGTGGCTCTCTCCCAATTCTGCAGGACCAAACTCATATTTAACACAAAAGAAATCACGCCTGATCTAGTATGCTGCTTTCTCCAGCTTGAGTTTTCATCTATGATTTAAAATGGCATTTATTAAGCACCAACAATAAAGCAGGTATTGTGGGTTAGCAAATAACCCAAAAGCATGCTGAGCTCTACTGCACTGCTCTGAGACATAAGTACATCTTCCCTCTTACACAAGGAAAAGCGGTGAGGTCTTGGAACGCTGACCTCCTAGATCACACAGGGAGGCCATCGCTCTAAGGCCAAAGTATATGATTTTTTAAAATTACATGTGTTTGTGCATATGAGATTCTCAGTTAAAATCAAGAACAATATGGCTTTATTGTTCTAATTTATTGTTTTAATCACATTTGTACTCTTTTGACCAGCACTTCTATTCTTGAGATTACATTACAATACAAGTAAGACAAAAAAAAGTTACCTGTCTCAGGATGTTCAGAAGTGGATATTAGTTAAAAACCTGAAAACATTTTTAAATGGCCAAAACAGAGGAGAAAAAAGTTTAAAAGTAAAACATATTCCAGAAACTATATGAAGTACTATTAGTTCACCCCTTCATTTGGATATCTGATCATCCAAGCATTCAACACATATTTATGAGGTATTGATTATGAAGAGAGAAAAGAAGCTGAGAGCTCTGTGATGAGCCATAAGGAAGGAGCAAGAGCTGACTGACGGCTCTAGCCTGGGAGGATATGGGCTGCCGGCACACACTGGCCTGCCAACACCAACGGTAATTACCTGTGTCTCCCTTCACAGGAGTTCTTACAGAAGAGCTTACCCTGTGACTGCTCTCTTGATCCTGGCTCCCTTTTCTTCTCTACTTAGCCCCTCCTGCCCTCCCCAAACAAAAGAGAAAGTTAACTTCCCAGACGTTCACATAAGGAAAGGACACCTAGAAAACTGCACATCTGGGGCAGGGAGTACAGGGGTAATCCTTGTGTGTCTCTATCACACTGAAAATGGGTGGGTACCAGTGAGCCTGCTGGTACACAAGTAAGCACACTGCCTATTGCACCCACACCACACTAATGCCCTCCCAGAAAAGCTGAAGGGTTTAAGTGGGAGAGCACAATGATCACATTCCTATGAAGGAGGAGCTGGCTACTGACAGAGGAAAAGGACAACACAGCTTCTGGTGGAGGGGGTCCTGCCATGAAGGGTCACCTAGGGGTAGGCCAGGTCCAGATAGCAGGAGTTGGCATGAGTGTGGTCAATAATGAGAATTTAAACTACCCTGTAAATCTAGTGATCAGATCATTAGTGACCTTTATAAAACACTTCCAACAGGGCTGGTGACATAGCACAATAGGTAAAGGCACTTGCTGCCAAGTCTGACCATCCAAATTCAATCCCCAGGCCCACAGGGGAAGGACAGAACAAACGCTGCTGCGAACTGCCTTCAGACCTCTACGTGTACTGTGGTGTATATGAGTACACACACACAGAGTCAATGTGGAATAGAGAACTGAAACAGTTTCACAGGTTTGTAGTGAGCAGATAGAGATATTTCAGGGCTCCTGTATAATTATTCTGTTCAGACACTGGAATTAGATAAATGTCACAAATACTCAGAGGCATACATTACACAAGACTTGAGAATGTGGGCTGCACCTTAGCTGTGTTATCACAACGGATCTAAGCTATTCAGTGATTTTGCTTCTACCACAAATATGAGATACAAGCACCAGGGGGTGACTTCGACTCCATGTGAGAATTCTGACAGGCAAGATGCCATCTTACCTCTCCAGATCTACTAGTCTCTATCCTGACAACCGCTGGCACACTTCTCAGGTAAGCTTCTAGAGTAGGGTAACCCAGCTGCTTGAAGGGGATCCAGTCTCCAGTCAAAGATCGGTACTCTCCTTGGAGCCGAGGTAATGCTATCCCATTCTTATGAGACTGCAGGACAGCCCTTAGCATCTTGGAAACCAGATCTGCCTCCAGCATCTTCGCCTATAAGAAGACAAGAGAAGGTTATCATATTCTGGCTCATCAGTCTGTGTATGGGAATAGATTTTGAGAGCTGAAGCCTGTTAGATCATGACACAAATGAGTGCTGAGTGGCTCCTATGGGAGAATAATACAGGAAAATATATGTAGTGATAGCATGGGAATGTGGGGGTGAGTCAGAAAGGTATAAGAGAGGCCTGCATGGACTGCTGAGGGCCAGAACAGGAGAAAAACTAGGCTGTGGGGCCAGAGAGAATGCAAAGGCAGAGGTGCAAAGGTGCAGAGAAGGGCACAGAAGTGCTCTGAGAACCAACCCCAGGGAGCCACATGACTGACAGGATTGGACGGGAATCCAAATCGGAGAGGGAGAAAAGGGCAGACGCTGAGATAACCACAGTATGCTAATGACTCATTTGTTAAAAATCATGCAAATGAGGGAAATAAAGTGATCAGCTCCGATGTTTGAAAGGTCACTACTCAGCCTTGGGAAAGCTAATTGAAAGTATTTTCACAGATATGAGAATGCCTGGAAATGTGAAGAACGTAATAATAGGCCATAAGGAATAAAAAACCAAGCTGAAAGTAGTCAGGATCTAGAAGCCACAAGTGATGAGGGCTCCATATATCTGGCTAAGGCAGACTGGCTAGTAACCACTCACGGAGCCATGGGCTGGAGGCAGGTTTGCAAGAGAGAAAGAGGTTGGGTTCATTCTGGACAGGTGGAGGCTGGATGTCCAAGGGCAGCCACATCTTCACTAGGAACTCAAGCTGGAGGCCTGTGCTGGTAGATTCACTGGTCTTCAGTATCCAGATAGAAAAGACCAGACTAAAGATGGATTTCTGTAGAAGGGAGCTATGGAAGGGATGAGTACAGGAAGAACAACTACAAGAGGCTGACAACAACGGGCAAGTGGGGAGGCAGGAAGACGGAGAGAAGGGATGGGGAAAAGCTTCCTCCTGTGCCTTGTAGACCAAAAGAGGGTCAACAGAGTCATGACGGCATAAACCGTGCAGCACAATTGAAGGCCAAACACGAGCACACACAACCATATCCTTCTCATTAATATTCAACAGAGATGTCAGAGCACACACTGGATAAAGACATCACTCTCAACAAAATTGGACAGCCATATGTAGAAGAAAAATTAGGCCTTTATCTATCACCATGTATAAAAAATTAACTCCAAATGAATTAAAAACCTAATTGTAAACCCAAAACATTAAAACTACTACAAGAAAACATAGTATAAGAAAGGACTTTGTGAATAGAACTCCATTTTTCCAAGAATTGAGGCCAACAATTAATGAGTGTGATTTCATAAAACTGAAGAGAGCTCCTGCCTGGCTAAAAAACACAAACAAATGGGTGAAAAGGAAGCCCACAGACTGGGAAAAAAATCTTTGCCAGCTATACTTCTAACAGAAGATTCATATCCAGAATATATATAAAGAACTAAAAAAAAGAAAAGTAGTATGACCTATTTAAAAAAAATAATTGGATTAGTACCTGAATAAGAAGTTCTCAAAAAGAAAAAAGACATAAAAATGGTGACATACACCAGAAGCCAGGACCTTAGTTCTCCTCCCATCTTGCAAGATGGCAGTGAAAAGGCCAAGAAGCCTGACACAAAAGAAAAGAACCCTGAAGCCAAGAAGGCTGGCAGTGATGTCCCTGCCGCTGACGCAGCCAAAAGGGTGACCCTAAGGTGAAAAAGTCCAAGAAGGGGAAACACCATTGCAGCTAAAACCCTGTCCTGATTAGAGGAATTGGCAGGTACTCCCGATCTGCTATATATTCCAGAAAGACTTTGGATAAGAGAAAATATTCAACTACAAAAAAACAAGGTTGAAAAGAAGAAGAAAAAGGAGAAGGTCCTTGCGACTGTCACAAAGCCGGTTGGTGGTGACAAGAATGGTGGTACCCGGGTGGTTAAGCTTTGAAAAATGCCCAGGTATTATCCTACTGAAGATGTGCCTCGGAAGCTGCTCAGCCATGGCAAAAAGCCCTTCAGTCAACACGTGAGAAAGCTGCAGCCCAGCATCACTCCTGGGACTGTGCTGATTATCCTCACTGGACGCCACAGGAGCAAGAGAGTGCTTTTCCTGAAGCAGCTGGGCAGCCACTTGCTACTTGTGACTGGACCTCTTGCCCTCAACAGAGTTCCTCTTCGAAGAACACACCAGAAGTTTGTCATCACCACATCTACAAAAGTTGATATCAGTAAGGTTAAAATCCCCAAACACCTGACTGATGCTTACTTCAAGAAGCAGCAGCTAAGCAAGCCCAGGCACCAGGAGAGTGAGATCTTCAACACAGAGAAGGAGAAATACGAGATTACAGAGCAGCGGAAGGCAGATCAGAAAGCTGTGGATTCTCAGATTTTGCCAAAAATCAAAGCTATTCCTCAGCTCCAGGGCTAACTGTGATCTCAGTTCTCTCTGAAAAATGGGATGTATTCTCACAAACTGGTTTTCTAAATTGCTAACGACCGAATTAAAGAGCTTCCTATGTTTCTTTGAAAAAAAAATGGCTAAGAAATATCTCAAAAAAGGTTCACTACCCCTAGCAGTTAGGAAAATGCAAATAAAAACAACTTTGAGATTTCATTTTCCACCAGTCAGAACTGCAAAGATCAACAACAAATGCTGGAGGGTGTGGGAAAAGGAACCCTCTTATGGTTGCAGGACCACAAACCGGCCTGATCACCCTATGAGTCCGTGTGGAAAACCCTCAAAGAACTGCAAATAACTCGGCCATGACCTACCTATACTACTCCTTGAATATGCCCAAAGGACTTGACATCCTCTTTCCTAGATACTTGCTCAGCTATGTTCACTGCCACATTATTCACAACAGCTAGAAAATGAGAACAACCTAAATGTCCTTCAACCAACCGACAGATAATGAAAATATGTACATATACAATGCAATATTATTTAACTGTAAAGAAAAAATCATGAAATCTGCAGGTAAATGGACAGAACTAGAAAATATTACATTGAGTAAGGCAACCCAGAAAGATAAACACTGAATGTTCTTCTTCTGAGACTTCTGGCTCCAAATCATCAGATGTGAAAACATATCCTGGAGTAACTGCAGAAACCAGGAAAGCAAAAAGGGCCCATTGTCTGGGGAGGGGGTTAGAATAGCAGGGTCAAGTGATCTGAAGGGGGAAATGGGAAAATGGGAGGCTCTAATTTAAAAAGGGGAATGAGATAAATTCGTAAGTGGGGAGACAACAGTAAGGATGCATGCAAAGGTTATAAGGAACTACACTATTAACTACATAAAATACCCATAGCACTCATTAAGTCTGTGTATACACATACAATTTAAATAAAATTTTCCCAGCTGAATTAATAATGGTCATCCTAAAGAGTCCTGCAGTAGTGACACACACCTTTTATCCCAGCACTCAGGGAGGCAGAGGCAGGTGTATCTCTGTGAGCTGGAGGCCAGCCTGGTCTACAGAGTGAGTTCTAGGACAGCCAGGGCTACACAGAGTAAACCCTGACTCCATAAAACAACAAAAGAAAGTCATAAACTGCTAGTAAAAACTCCCAACACCAGGCAGAAGCCTCCTTCTTAGTGTTTGTTCAGGGCTGTCCAAGAGACTCTCAAAATATTATAGGCTACTGCTGTTGCCCTTGATTATCTCCCATAGGTGTTAAAAGTCTCAACTGGTAAGATGCATTTCAGACACAGGGACCAGCGCATCTGCGCTAGACCTGACCTGAAAGTCTCCTCCTTGAGGAGTAACATTCATGGTACCAGAAGGTGCCACACAAGTTTCAAGGGAGAGAAGCAATCAACAGTTCTGCCCAGCTATGATGCCTATGAACCACATCAATGACCAGCATGGCATGATAACCCTAAGGATGCCACAGTGGCATGCAAAAGGGAAGTCATGCCTTGTGTTGGAAACGTGGTCAATTACTCTGATCTAGTGAAGTCATGAATCTTCTAAGGAGAACTTATAACCACTACTTTACTAAAAAATCATAATCCTGGGGCTGGAGAGATGGCTCAACGGTTAAGAGCACCGTCTGCTCTTCCAGAGGACCCGGGTTCGATTCCCAGCACCCACATGGCAGCTAACAACTGTCTGTAGTTCCAGTTCCAGGCAAACACCAAGGCAAATAAATAAGTAAATAATAAATAAATAAAGTTTAAAAAAATCATAATCCTTAACTACACTCTAAATATTTGTCCTTACACCTACAGGGTATGTGTAGTTTTCCCCTCTCATAAAACAAAAACAAAAACAAAATCTCCTAAAACAGAGACCATTACAGAAAACCATGTGTCCCGATGAAATACCATGACCAAAAACAAATTGAAGAAGAAAGGTTTATTTCACTTATACTTTCCAAATCTGGATGAAGTCAGGACAGAAATTCAAGCTGGAAAGGATCCTGGAGGCAGGAGCTAATGCAGAGGCCATGGAGGAATGCTGCTTACTGGCTTGTTCATCATTGCTCAGACTGCTTTCTCTTAAAAGAAGCCAGGACCAGCAGCTCAGGAATAGAACCCCCCACAAGGGGCTGGACCCTCACCCACTGAGCTCTAATTTAGAAAATGCACTACTAGTTTGCCTACAGCTCCATCTTATGGAAATGTTTTCCTACCTGATGTTCCCTCTTCTCGAATGACTTTAGTCACACCTATTGGCTATTCAGTACCAAGTAGCCAGCCCCAAAATCATATACACAAGTAACATTACACACACTGAACGTGTTGGACTCATACAGTTATATATATGTATATACATCTATGTGAGTGTCTATGTGTGGGTGTGTATGCATAATACAACAATTAGAGAAACACAGGCCATGCATTTGAGAAAGGACAGGAGGGGAAGATGGGAGAAGCTGAAGGGAGAACAGGGGATGAGGAAAATGATGTCATCACAATTTCAAAACATAAAAGTGAGTTTTTCAGGATTAATGAAGAATGGACAAGAGGAGTAAGAGAGGAAAATAAAAGGTGTATCTGAGTCCCTAGGAATTAGCAGGGATTTTTGGCTAAAGATGTTTATTTGTCAACAACGGAGCATATTCCTTTTAGACAAGTAACTGTGTATAGTTTCAGTTTTTCAGAGAAAAAGACAGAATGAAGGAACATTCAGAATATCCCTCAAGAAACTAAAAAAGGTGGCTTACCTTGTCACTAAAGGAAAATGAAAAACCAGAGGACATTTTAAAATCTTCATCTATGCTGTCCAATAGAACTTTCTGTGACAAAATAACATTTACTTGAAACATGAAACTCTGTCTTTTAAAAAAGTAAATGTTATTTTATCAGAGTTTCATCATGTAGCCCAGGCTATCCTGAATTCACCATGTAGTCTTTGATACCCTTGAACTTTTAGTTTGCCTGACTCAGCCTCTTTGGAGCTAAAATTATAGGCCTGTGCCACCACACTCTGCTGAGGGAAACATTTTATGTATGTGTTGTCCACATGGCAGCAATTAGCCACACGTGGCTTTTTGTAAGTGCCTAAAATGTACTAGGGTAACTGAGGAATTAAATATTTTATTTAAATATGGCTAGGATCTCTTACACTGGATAGCAGTTTGACATAAGAAGCCTTTCCCTTTCTTGAGCTTAGAAGACCAAAGACTAAAACTCTAGTAATTTCCTTATCTACCCATTTAAAAGGCCAGCTTCTGGGATGAGGGTCTCACAAGTATGACTCTCAACTAAAGCAAAGCTCACACAGCAAATGAAAACCTATATTTTCCTTATGTACTTCTCTCTACTCAGAATGACCTCCTCAGACTAGAATGTCATAACTAGAATACATAATCCATACATGCCAACTAATTTTCAAAAAAAGTGTTGGAAAAACAGGGAGAAAACTCAATAGCCAATCATCCTTTCACACACACACACACACACACACACACACACACACACACACACACACACAAAAACAAACCTCACACCATATGAAAAACTAACTTGAAACAGATTATCTAGATCAGAAATGAAACAGCTGTAAAACATTTAGAAAAAAATCATATCTCTGTGACCTTGGATTATACCAAGATTATTATTATTTTTGACTACAGAATAAGTTGGCAAATTCACTATCATCAAAAATTTAAATTTCTGCTCTTCCATAAGACATTAAGAAAATGAAGCCAAGTATCAGAAAATAAATATTTTCATAATCTTGCCAGTGAAGAGTTGGCACTCAGCTGGATGTGGTGGCACATGCCTTAAGTACCAATACTCAGGAGGTAGAGGCAGGAGGATCTCTGTAAGTTCAAGGGTAGCTTGCCTACATAGGGAGTTCCAGGACACACAGGGCTTCATAAAGAGACCTTGCATCATCATCAACAACAAAAGAACTGGTACTCTGAATAAACACTCAAAACTCAATAAAGAGTCCAATTGAAATATGCAAACAATTTGAACACAGTTCAGTAGAGGTGCGCATGTCAAAAACAAACACTTTAAAAAATTATTTCACTTTATTTTTGAGTTTATAATATAATCACGTTTCACCCTTCCCCTTTCCTTCCTCCAAATCCTCCCTGTACAGAGACAACAAAATCAATAATAAAGTCAAAATGGTGAGACGGTGTCTGGTGGAGGCATGAACAGCAGCAAGGAAGCAGTGTGGAGCCAGCACCAAACTCTAATGAGGCAGGGTACCCTAGCTGAATGTGGACACTAACCTGGGCTGGCCGCTCTCGCTTTTGGCACAGGCTTCCAGCTCCATACCTCCAGTTTGCCACTTCATCATTTACCTGTAAGGTTGGGACCATAGCCTCCTTTCTGGCCTGCTCCCAAACCCCACAGCCTGCTTGGTTTTGACAGGGTAGAGCCAGCCAATCAAAAAAGGGCAGATTCTGCAAATGCCCTTTCTTTCTTTTAGACATATCTCTGGACTTGTCCTAATGCATCCAAAGATGCCAGAGCCAATCAAGTTTAAACTAATGTAACCATTGCTTGCTTAGCCAATTGTGTTTGCTGGAGATGACCTGTTCTTGGAATTCCCCTAAATGGGATTAAAGAGAGTCTGTGAGCTTCTCTGGGGTCATTGCCATTTTGTTGTGTGACTGACCCCTGCATACAGAAATATTCTCTTGAGAAATAAACACCCTTGCTTTTGGATATGTGAGCAGTGGTCTATTGTGGGGTGATTTTGAAGAGACAGGGAAGTCAAAAATGAGAACCAAGGCTGGAGGATGGTTCAGCCAGTAAGAGCATTCGATGTTCTTCCAGAGGTCCTGAGTTCAAGTCCAGCAGCCACATGGTAGCTCACAACCATCTATAATGGGATCTGATGCTCTCTTCTGGCATGCCAGTATATGTGCAAGACAGAACACTCATACATTTATATTTTCATTTATATATTAAACATATTATACATTTATATTTATATAATATTTATGATATTATTTATATCATAAATAATATTTTAAAAAAGGAAAACCCTGTCTCCAAAAAAGCAGGGTAGAGAACACTAGAAAACATACAACATCAAGCCCTGAACTCCAACACACACATGCACTAGCAAGCATACCCACACATATATGCTTATCTCCATACGCACAGATGATCACACCTATGCACACATGCATACATCACACACACAAAGTGCTGGTGAGAATGCAGAGTAACCAGAACCTAGGTGCATTTTAGGTGGGTACTCAAAGCAGTTCTCTGAAAATAGTTTAGTAGTTTCTTAGGAGTGAAGTATATGCTTGCCTCAGAACTCAGCAATCCCACTCCTGAGTAACTGGCCAAGAGAAATGACATAAAGCCTGTACATTCATGTATATAAACTTTCCTTATGGGGACAAACCTCTAACAGGTTTATTTCCATGTCTACTAGAAAGTCTTTCACTAACACAGATACAAGGACGGTTTGAAAGACGAGGCCTCTTTCATCCTGTAGGCTCATCAAAAGTGAGTTCTTAGGCTGTCCACACACAAGCCTGCTTCTCCTTCCTCCCTAGGATAGTTTTCCACCCTTGTCCAGGAAAGGTGCCCTCTTTGTCTTCCTTTTCTCTGCTTTCAAAGAATGGCCAGCAGCAGTTTCCCCAGCAGGGCCTTTGTTTTAGAAAGGTAAGGAGGTGGTGAAAGCCACATACCCCACTCAGGACTGAACTGTCCCTGGAAAGCTGGGTCCAAGCCTTCCTTCTCCGATCCCACCCACTCTTTCAGTGAACTTCCTTGATTCCTTCTTTCAGGCCATGAATCCCCAGACTCAGCAGGTGTCATATGGCCAATGCCCTAACTGCCCCACCCTTCTGCTGCTGCAGTACTTAGTCATCATTTGAGTGGACAGGCAGAACTTCAGTGACAGAGCTCATCTGTCACTTCCTATCCTTTCTATTCTGTTCCCTGGCAATTGCTTTAGCTAAGTGAAATTGTCTGAGCTGCTTTGGTAAAATTTCATGCTATACATATACCTGCTACTGACATTCTCTTTTAAATACACACATTAAAACATTTTAAAAATCCATGTTTTAGTATTTATTTCTGCAGCAAAGCTGCTAACAAATAGGTGGTATATTTTTATTTCATTTAGTGGGAAGGACCTGAAGCATGCAGAAAGTTGTGTCTGGGCCTGCTTTTGCTTGTGTGTCCAAATTCAATGCCAGCATGCAAACAGCACATTGATTTTCCTGACATAAGCACCTCCTCCCAGGCTCCAGTATGGGAAGGTTCCCTACCAGCAGCTCTTAGTCCTTCAACCTCAACCCCAACCAACCCATGAAGATGGATGTCTGACATCCACCACTCCCCACTACCAACTACAATGTTGCCCTAGTCCATGCCAGTAACATCTTTGCCTCTTGGCTGGTCTCTGCTTCCACTTTACCTTCTAGAATCTATTTTTCAGAATACATATATCAGAGCAGTCCTTACATATTAAATCCCATCATGTCATTCTTCTGCTCAAAATCTTCTACTTCCATCTTATTCAGACAAGAAACCAAAATCTGTCTGTGCCTACCCCACTTCTCTGAGCTCGATTCTTCTCTTTGGTTCCCTGCTCTGACATACTCATCCTTACTTTTCCTGGACTGTACCTGGGATAGCCCCACCTCAGGACCTTTGCACTGCCAGTCTCACCTGTAAACTCCTTGCCCTGGGGTCAACACTGTCCTCTACTGGTAAATACCTTAAATGTCATATTCTCAGCAATGCTTTCCCTGGCCACTGTGTCAGCTGCATGGTGGTCTCTATTCTACTACTCTGCCTTACCATCACCTTACTATGTATCACCACCCAATATTCATTATGCTGCTGTTGCCTTTACTGCAGGATTTGTGTCTGTTCCCTGCAGATTCTTTAGTGTCTAGTCCACAAGAGCTCAATAATTACTATACTGAATGAATGAGAAATTCTCCATTGAAGTATCCATTCCCTTCTTCCTTCTACTCACTAAAATACAACACATGTGTGAGCTATTACATGAATAATCATGAAGTTATTTGTTATTAAAACTGTTCTCAAATTACACTGATTGTTATAAACTAAAGAAAACTACTACTCTGTCACCAGATGAAAAGAAAGTGCTAGATTATTTCTGGGCTCCAAGTTCCCAATGAGTAGGCAGTGTGTCAAGGCCATTACCATGGCATTAGTATGGGGTGTCCACTCCTAGCGGGGCAGTAAGTGCTGTGTTAGTGCCTCAACACTGCAAAAGTAGGCATGTTTTTGTTTTCAAACAGTGCAGAAAGTGCTGGTATTCACCAACACTAAGGTTACTCTACTTAAGCTTTTTGCAGTTATCTATTTAATTAACTAATAAATACTAGGAGTACAATAAGTAACAGATTTTCAGAGGGTTTTTTTTAAGCTACAAAAAGAAGCTAATATTTGTGAGAGTGGAAAGCCCTGCCTTTGCAGATGGCTGCAGTCTGTAACTAAGGTCACCTCCGCTCCCCCTACTTTTTTCCTAAAGCATACTGTCTTGTGAGGAACTCTAGGTCCCCAAATGTCTGAGGCTGCAAGGGAGGACCTGAAAGATGGTTAAATACTGCAGATGGCAGAAAGGATGCTCAGGGGCTCATCTTATTCTCATGCATAGTGAATTTTCTAAGTCTCTGTTGCAAATCCCATTAGCTGTATTGCTTTAGGTGTTGATCAAAAACAGCAGCATAGCTTAAAATAGTATTTTACAATATATAGTGCTTTAGAATGCTGCAATTTTTGAAATCTTTGGTTATCATAACATTTTTTGTTTGTCTATTTTGAATTTTTACAGATGGCAATTGTATTCTTCAGGTACATAGAAATACCTTCCTCTAAAAAAAAAAAAAATCAAGTGCTTATTTTATTTTTATAAATCTTGGGAATCATTAGTTACAAGCACAACAGTAAGCTCATCAAGGGAGTTTCAACTTTTGAGAGTCCAGAAGCAAAGTTTGGGGTATTCTGCATCAAATTTTTCCCTTATTTCTAGTCTTTAAAAATGTTATGATAGATGTAAATTTGGTTTTCACCAAATTTAAGGGAAATTTAAGGCTTTTACCTTGTGAGTCTTGAATATCCTGTAGAACCAGGTGACTATGGGGAGACTAGACGGAAGCCAATGGAGTGGGCCTTCCATTTCAGACTGCAGACCCTCAGGCCCACACCTGAGGGCTGCCTGGCAGTGTATAGGTTGCCTGAGCTAAACAAGACTCCTAAGTGGCAAAGCAAACTAGAAATGGGCATGGGGAATTATGAATCACAAAGCCAGCTTGCAAAGACCTGTCGGTGGGGAAGAAATGCTATGACAGACCATAGGTCATTTTCACTTCCTCTTTCTCTTTCTTCTCCTTACGCAGAACAGAAGCGTCAAACTAGCATTACATGCACTTTAGCACAATATGTGTATTCAGCAGCTACTCAAAAAAAATTTTGCAGAATAATGTTATATATGGGAAATGACCACAGATAGATACACTGGCTGAATATAGAAGACATGCTGGTTTTCTATTTAATTCAAAAGATCAGAAGTTGTCTTGAGTCACTTACTTACCTTATAAACACAGGGTATCAACTGACAAGTTTGCTGAGCAAACCAGTGATCTCCATGATTTCTCTTGTAACAAGTAGGCAAAAGGTCACTAACTGCTTTGGCAAATTGAAGCAAGATGCAATTCCCCAGCCCCAGCTGTCTAGGACAGTGTAGGACATGAATTCAACCTCAAAAAGAGGACCTGGCAATAGCAAAGAATGGTAACAGGCTGTTATGTAACAGTTTCTCTGGACTGAAGCATTCCTTCCTGCAAGGAAACTCCTTTAAGCAGGAAAGTAAACAATAGCCCCAGGAAGTCCCCAAAACGGACAGATTCACCTGACCAGAATGCTCCAGGTTACCAGCTCCTGTGAGCTGTCACCCTTGCTGGAGTGGGCTCTGGAGATACCCCTCACTCATATTCCTGTAATATTCCCCAATAAAACTCACTGGTTCATGAAGGAGGTCTTTGGTTTGCTGCCATCAGCTCCTTATCTGGAGTGAGTAGATGTACGTGTAGCATCTCCCCAAGGAAAGTTTTGTCATACAACACAGACAAGCACCATTAAAACCATCTCCGGAAAACTATTAAGCTTAAAAAAGAGGAGGCTGGAGATTGGGATCTGGCTTAGTGGGGAAAGTGCCTGCTGCCCAGCATCCTATCCAAAGCTGGATGCAGTGGCTTGTCTCAGTAATCCCAATGAAGGAGAAGAGTGGAGACAAAAGGGTCCCTGGAGCTCAGTCAGTCTAGCCAACTCAGCATGCTACAGGGCCAGTGAGGGAGTGTCTCAAAACTGACAGAGAATGACAGAGAAAGACACCCAATGCTCGCCTCTGGCCTCCACACCCATGTGAACACATGTACACAAACACAAATGAACACTACATAATTTACACACATAAAAAATGAAGAAACTGGAGATAAAGAGATGGCTCAGAGGTTAAAAGTACTTTCTGCTCCTGCAGAGCACCTGGGCTCTGTTTTCAGCCTCAACATGGCAGCTCACACCTACCTGTAACTAGTTTCAAGGGATTCAATGGTCTGACTTCCACAGGCATCAGGCACACACCTGATACACACATGCAGGTAAAATATTCATATGCATAAAATAAATGTTTAAAAATATAACTAAAAAAATGAAGAAACTGAGGCCCATGGTTAAGTCATCTAGTTCTTACCCATTTTATGGCCAGAATCAGAAACTTTGGGTCTCTTGACTTCCAGTCTAAACCTTTCTTTCTGAGAACACTCCCAATCCAGATGTGTGCTTAGTGACAAACCTTCAGAACTGGGAACAGGGACCTACCACAAGCTGATTTAACAGAGACGCATCCAATAGAATTGTTGCAAAAACTCTGGTGAACCTGACTGTTCCTCATTTTCCATCATCCTTCCCTTCTATGCGACATATGCCCCTCACTGCAATGATTCCAATGCTGTGTAAGAAGCACAGGACATCAGATTTAAATGTTAAGCATCTATGGAAGGTTTTGTTGTTTGCCTGAGACAGACAGGGTCTCACTATGATGTTCAGGCTGGCCTTCAGATCCTCCTGCCTTTGTCTTCTGAGTTCTAGGATTCAGATATGTATTGCCACACACAGCCTGAGCTTTGATGCATTTGAAACAGAGGTTTTCTGATGCTGTCCAGCACTGACTTGGCGTATCCCTACGCCCCTGGGGTCCACCAACCAACCACAGTGGCACTGGTCTAGCTCTTTCTGTGTGTGTGTGTGTGTGTGTGTGTGTGTTTCCGCTGCTAAGTTTCCCTTTCTTCTATTTTTAACTATATAATTTGTCTTGTATTTCTCACATTTTCCCATCATAAATTCTAGTTCCCCAAATAAAGGCAAAGGCTCATTAAGGTAAACTCTCTCACCTTTTTAGCTACTTGCTCAATGATGAGGCATCTGTACCTCTCACTAGGGCAGTGATTCTTGGGTTGCATATTAGATATTAATGTTAAAACTCATAACAGTAGCAAAATCAGTTATGAAGTAGCAATAAAAATAATTTTATGGTTGTGGTCACTATAACATATAAAACTTTATTAAAGTATTACAGCATTAGGAAGGCTGAGAACCACAGCTCTAGAGAATATACTTCAGGTAACTCCTGCTCTCTCCAGAGATCTTACATGATCTCACCAAGTGGGGACCTAAAGCTCCAGAAAGTGTATCCTGAAAGATTTAAGGCATCATTTAGGCTAACTCAAGCCTTTCATCTTACAAAGCAGTAAATAGCCTCAGAAAGGGGAGGAATGTATCTAAGATCCTTACCCAGCAGTTTCTCATTCGGCAAGGTATGTGGGTTATTTTTGTTTTAACTTAAAAGGCAACCCTCCTAGGTAGCCCTCCATCAGGCGCCACAGTGCTGGAATTATAGTTATGCACCACCCACCACACCCGATGTGCACAAGCCTAAGGGGTCATTATTTTCTTTCCAATGATAGTCTATTTGTTGAACCTAAATAATCTACCTACAACTAGTTTTTTTTAAAGGAAAGTGTAATTATCTTCCTTAGAGGTTTTAAGGAAGCAGTTTTCCTTTTTATTCTTGTTATTTCGAATTATTTATTTTGACCATTATATAAATACCTCTAAGTAAAGGATTTCTATAAGTCTACACACTAGAGAAAAAAAAATCCTAAAACAATTAAGTTGGTCAGAAATCTCAGTCTCAATCCTAGTTATAACTACCAAGTACCTGTACCTTTTAGAGCAGATCATTTTCTCTCTCTTTTCCATGTGGAGGATAATGAGTGTGGGTAAGACTACTGATTCTCTGCATTCCTCAGGTTCCTTTGAGGAGGAAATGGATGATGTGGAATGTTAATACTGTGGTACATTTGTTTAATGATGCATGCAATATTTTATGTAGCATTTATTTACCTCTGCGAGGCTGTGTTACTTTGCCTGTCTAAAACACCTCATTGGTCTAATAAAGAGCTGAACAGCCAATAGAAGGCAGGAGAGGGATGGGTAGGCGAGGCTGGCAGGCAGAGAGAATAAGCAGGAGAGGTCTGGGGAAAGAAAAGATCAGGGAGCAAGGAGGAGGAGAGAGGGCACCACAGAAAAAAAGAGAGAGAGAAAAGTGTTTAGAAATAGAGAAAAATAAAAGGCCAGTAGCAAAAGATATATGAGATGATTTAAGTTAAGAAAAGCTGGCTAGAAACAAGCCAAGCTAAGGCTGGGCATTCATACGTAAGAATAAGACTCCATGTGTGATATATCTGGGATCTGGGTGACAGGCTCACCAAAAGAGCCAAAGAGCAAAGAGAAAAAAAATCTACAAATGGGCCCCAAAGTTCTGATGAAAATGGCCAGTTTGCTTGCTCATGACAAAGGTGCACAGGCTGAAATACCAAGTCTGTGTGGAAATCTCACTGTGCTATCTTGGTTCAGCAGAAGCTCTGACTGGCACACATTTCAACTAAAAATTACAAAATTTACTACTTTTTGTTTGAAAATATAGATTTTGAGCTCTTGGAGAATTTACAAAAACAATGAAGGACAGTGATGGGAATGAAGAAAAGAGAAAACAAATTTGGCACAATAAAAAAAAAAGCCAATTCATATAAGTATGAAAGTCAAATTCACTCCTGATCCATGAAAGCATCCAGACATTTTTTTCTACATCAAAGCTCCGTTCTTGCGTTTATACTTCATCAAACACAAAACAAGCAAGCAGAATTTAATTATAAAGTATATTCTTTCCATTTCTATCAAACATCCAATTACATTAGAAAGAAAACTTAAAAAGAAAGATCCTTCTAGAGTTCCAAACTCTTGATACAAAACACTATAGTTCCTTCCCTCAGCCAAGTTCATGTGGCGCATTTAAAAGGGTATTAGCAGGGATTACATTTCACTTCCAATCCACAGGGACTAAACTCGGGGGCTCTGCTAATTGCTGTTTCACTGTCTTAGCAAAGGAGAAGTCTGCGAAAGAGAAGGCTGGGGTGCTGTCCACAACCAGCACAGGACTTTGCATGTAACTGTAACTCAACTATGTCATCACGGTGCAAATACAAAAATCTCCACCATGTGTCAATTTATCCTATATAAAAAAAAAGATCTTGTGTCCTTGTCCTCAAAAACCTTAAAGTCTCAACCTGTACAATACAGGAAGCTTGATAAAAGAGAAAAAGCCACTTGGGATGATTATCATTATGAACCAAATGATTTTATCTTGTCTTGAAAACACTTCGAAGGGTAAGTTAACTATTACCATTTGGTACATGAAAAACAAGCTCAGAGAAAGTGCAATTTATTCCCGACCTCACAAGATGCCAATACATATCAGCAAAGGCCATACTGTAGAATGCCACACTTCCATTCAAACCAAGGTGGTGGGGTGGGGGCTGGGGGTTCAGGGATTCAGTTCTAAATTTCACTCCTGCCACTAAAGCGTTTCCAGTCCCAAGAACACTTCTCTGCAAAATACCACCTGCAGAGCCCAGATGGTAACCAACCCAAATATGGTTTCCTTGGTTGGTCTGTAGCGGCAGTATTACAGTCTTTTGGGGCTGGGTCTTTACTAACATCTATACATAGCTCCCTTCCCTGCTCTCCAAAACGACTGGGGAGCGGTAGCCTTGGATAGTAACAGAAATGTACCCGTTAAGCGGATGGCAGCAGAAAAGCTGTCAGCTCTCCGACTTCCAAGACAACTTCTCCGTGGATGCTTGTTTCCTCCCCAGCACTCACGGTTGACAGGAACGGCTACGTGTAGGTCCTGCCTGATGTGCGCGGCCTGCACCGGCCGGTCTCGAGGGCGGAGGCTGCCGCAATATGGCCCGCGGGCAGGCACAACTGCACCGGGCTCGGGTACCGCTGTCCCGCACCGGCAGCCGTAGCCGGTTGCTTCTGCCCAGCAGCCACTTCTAGCTCAGATCTGCGCTCCGCCCACGCCCCCCTTTGCATCTCCCGCTGCACCGCGGCCTCCCCGGTGGACGCCCGGCCCACGTCCCGGGGCGTCACGCACGACGACGCTCTGGAACTCGGTCGCGTTGGGACCAGGCCCGGGCCTGAGACGCCGCGCCCAGCCGCTATCCCGCTGCCGCCCCGCAGCCTGCCCCGCGTCACCCGCACCTGTCGCGCCCCGACCTGAGCTCACCTCCTCCCGGGGGCCCGCAGCCCACGCCTCTGGGCCAGGCTTCCTCCACTGCCTCCGCCAGGGCCCCCGACACGGCCGCCGCCCACTTTCGTTTTCCTCCGGCACAGCCGGAGCGGCGGCTTGGGAATCACCTAAAGCCCCTCCCTCTAGGCCACGCCCCTCCACACTACGCCCCGCCCCCTGGCCGCCGGGCTCTGCTCGGCTTTACGCAGGCGCAGGCGCTCAGGCCACCAACGCGGCCCACTCTGGGTCCGCGGGAGAGAGGGGAAACCGACGCCGCCTAGCGGTTTCTGCGCGTGCGTACGCCGGGGTGGCGCTCGGGGGCTGTGGGCTTCATACTACTTGAACAAAGTTCATTCTCTTTGGCATCTCAATAGATTCGCTTCATTCTCATAGACAGTCCATCTTTAACTGTTTTCTCGGTCACTCTTTAGAGGAGGTGACCACACTAAAATGCTAGCCTCCTATTCTTTTCTGCTTTGTCACTTCACTTCGCCCCTGAATAGCTGCACCGCTTCATCCACTGCCCTAAAAGTAAAGCTGTCTGAGAACAGTGATCTTAGGATACTGCCCACTATGATAAGCATAAAATACATACTGGTCAAATTAGTTCATTCATTCTAAAAGGATGGAATAGCCACTAATATTCCTTTAATGCCTGGTTTGCCTTGAACCTACCACAAACACTTTGCATCATTCTGTATGTTTTTGCTGAGTGCTTGCTACTTACTCAACCAGGGTTTTGTTTTGTTTTGTTTGTTTTTACAGTTTGAGGTATAGTTGCCATACTATAAGCAGTAGGACTCAAATGTACATTTGATGTATTTGGTATGCATACAACAAACCATCACAGAAATTAACATAATGAGCATAGTCACACCCTCAGAAGTTCTCCTTCTTTCTGTAATGTTTCCCTCAAATCCCATTCCTTAGTCCTATAACTGCTCTATTACTTTAACTATCGATCTTCTTGCTTTTTCTGGCGTTATATATAAATGTAATTGTTCCATACATGTTGTGGAATATTATTTTAAGATGTGTTGCTCTTGTTTATGCTGTGGAACATTTGCTTTAATGATGCAAAGATGTATTGCATTCTTTTATGTTGCATTTGTTTAACCCTGTGAAGCTGTGTTACTGTGACTGTCTAAAACACTTGCTGGTCTAATAAAGAGCTGAACAGCCAATAGTGAGGCAGGAGAGAGAAATGGGTGGGGCTGGGAGGCAGAGAGAATGAATAGGACAAGAGCATTAGAGAGAAGGAGAAGAAAGACGAGATCAAAGAGCAAGAAAAAGAGGAGCCAGCCACCGAGCTACACAACCATCCAGAGTAAGAGATTACAGAAGGAAAAATCCCAGAGACAAAAGCTAGTTGAGATAATGTAAGTTAAGAAAGGCTGGCTAGAAATAAGCCAAGGTAAGGGCAGGCATTTATAAATAAAAATAAGATTCTGTGAGTGTGTGTGTATGTGAGTGTGTTTGTGTGTATTTGAGAGCTTAGTGGCAGGCCTCCAAAGAGCAAAGAGCCAAGAAAGTAAAAAATCAACTAACCTCATACATGTATTGTCTTTTGGGGGGAAGGGTCTTGCTTTCTTAGCCCAGCAGAATTCTAGGGAGATTCTTTTGTGTTGTTGCATATATTAATAGTTTATATCCTTTACTCATTGAGTTTCTATTGTGTGGATAGAAAGTCCACTTCCAGGTATTGACCCAGGACAAAGGAAAGGATTTATTCATCACAGATCTGTACAGGGATATTTAAATCAGCATTGTTTGCAATGTCTAAAATATAGAGAGCATAAATATGCTTCAGTAGGTGAGTGGATAATTAACTGTATGGATGCAGTACCTGCTGTCAAACAGCAGAAATGTGTGGTGGCCTGCAAGCTGTATGCTTAAGGAGATGTCTATTCATTGAAAAGCTACAGTAGGTGATGAATAGACTGGAAGGAGAACCTGAAATCCAGATCTCCCGGGCTCAGGAGGTTCTGTCCTAAGGCTTTGACCGGGGTGTTCTTTGAACATGATTCTCTTTCATAGTCTCGTATCTGGTCCCTGCCTACATATGCCAAAGTTTCTCTCTCTGAAACCAAATTCTCTACCTTGCCTTTAGTCTAGGTCAGTCTATTCCAGATGTCTTTCTCCCTGCCCTGTTCCTGTTCTCAAGGCTTTCATTCTAGGTATTCAGAGACCTCGTGCTTTTTTTCTGCCCTGTCCCCTAATCCTCCAAACCTGGCAGTGGCTTTCACAAACCTAGAATATAGCCAGCTCCCTATCTGGACTCTGTAATACTCATGACATGCTCTGGCTTCACATTCAGATGGGGGTGGGGAATAAAAGGAGCACTAATGAACTGAGAGGATGCTGGTGGGGAGAGGAAGTTAGACAATACTGAGTTCAATACATAAAATGATGTGCATGGACCTAAGTCTGAGATCCTTTATGCTTAGTGCCCCCTGTTTGTATCCTATGTACAAAGAAAACAAAACAAAAAACATGTGCTGTAGCTAGTTTTCTGTAACCAGCTTTACTTATGATTAGTTGCTGCAAGCAAATATTTTCAAGTTTGCTGAGTTTTAACAAATGTATCCATTGTGCAGCCACCATCACATCAAAGATGCAGAACTAGTTTTATCATTCCCAAGTTTCCCGGAGCTCTCTACCTACCTTGCTACCCTCCCTCTACTCCTGCTCCTGGTGGACTTCCATTGCCACAGAATTGCTTTCTCTAGAGTACCTTATGCTTGGGACTATACGATATGTAGGCTTTGTGTCTGGTTGGTTTTTCACTTAGTATAACTCCTTTGTGTACTCTGTTGTACTTATCAATAGTCACCACAATGGCTGTGTGTTATGTCACTATATGGATATGTCACAACTAGTTTACTTAGGCATATTTATTGTAAATTTTTGTTGTTTCTAGTCTGGGGCTGTTCTGAATCAAGCTTCTATAAATAACCATTATGTAGCCAAATGGTTTTTTTCACATACATACCTGGGAATAGAAATAATGTCAGGATGTAGGGAAATGTATACTTAATTATATATATTTACATATATAAGTATATATTTATATGCATACTTAATTGTGTAATATATAATTATGTCATATATAATGATATATAAATGTCAAACTGAAGTCTTAAGTGGCCACATCTTCTCATTCCCAATATTCAGCATCAGAAATCTTTTTTTTTCTTTTAAAAGATTTATTATGTGCACAGTATTTTGCCTGCATGTATGCCTGCAGGCCAGAAGAGAGCACCAAATTTCCTTATAGATGGTTGTGAGTCACCTTGTGGTTGCTGGGAATTGAACTCAGGACCTCTGGAAGAGCAGCCAGTGCTCCTAACCTCTGAGCCATCTCTCCACCCTCCATCATCAGTTGTTTTTTCTTTTTTTTTTAATTGGAGCACTGCACTGGATGAATAGAACACTGAGACTATATACTGAGGGCAGTAGTACTGAGGCTTCAACTTGCCTTTCCCCATGACTAATGACATAGAACATCTTTTCATGTATACACTGCCTCTATATGTGTTCTCCATCAAAGTGTCTGTAGATTTAACTGAGATGCAGTCTTAAGTAGCTGAATTTTAGCAAGGAAATTACACAATCTTGTTTCGTTGCTTGTTTTATAGCTGGAATTCAGGATAATTAGAACTTTTTTTTTTTTTTTTTTTTTTTTTTTTTTGAGACAGAAGCTTGTTATGTGACTGATGCTGACCTAAAAGTATCTTCTTGCTCGAGACTCCCAAGTGCTGGAGTCACAGGCCTGTGCTACCATGCCCAACTTAGACAGACTACTCTTTAGACTCAGGGTTGTTATCTTTTGGTGGAACCATTATGTCAGAACTTGTGAAAGCAACTTAGAGACATGGGATTTTACAGAGTCAAGTCTTATTGTGAATACACATTGAAAACTACCATAGGAGAAACCTAGAGCCTAAGGACAGAGTTTCAAAATATAGAATGTCATTAAAGGTATTCTCCCTCAGGAAAATGCCAAGCTCATCTTAGGTCACCACGAGCAGAGTGCAGGAGCAGATGGGCAGAGCTGCCATTCGGGAAAAGAACACACACATTTCTCATCTCCCAGGTGGCACAGAAGTCCTTAGGGCCCTGATCAAGTGGATTTAGCAGGAGGCAGCCTCTTGGAAAATGGTGTTTGCCTTCAGAGGTTTTCACCAGATGGAGCAAAGCAAGGCCTAAGTAAAGGAAAGGAAGATGACCCCACTGCCACCTTATCCTGAGCTGAGAAAGATGGAAATGTAACACCTCCACCAGGCGGGGCATTTAGGAGGCAGAGACAGGCGGATCTCTGTGAGTTTGTAGGCTGGTGGAGTCTATAGAGTGAGTTCCAGGGCAGCCAGGGCTACATAGAAAGGCTATGTCTTAAAAACAAACAAATCCTTCCACCGAAAGTCTTTCATGCACTTTTTTTCATCAGGGCAGCCTACTTTTGTGGAAAGAGCAACAGTTGAGGCACCAGGACACCTGTCTGAGGCACTCTATCCCCAACCCTTGTAATAGTTCAGCAAGCCCAGTTAGGGCCTTGCTTCAAGCACATATCTATAGCTTTAGCCCTCTCACCTGACAGTACAACGCAAGAACCACATACTCTTCATCCTCCTCACAACCAGTGGGAAACATTGCAACTCCCCCTTCCAAATCTCAAGTGGCATTTTGAGGGACCTCAAGCGCTGCCATCTTGCCTTCTCCCCAACTATACCTGCTGCTTCTTTATATTGTCTCCAAAAAAGAAATTGCAAAGCACCATGGAACTCTGATTTCTATCACTTTCTGACCCATCAGTGAACTGCAGGAACTTGCTATGGCGTATCTAGGTGTTATGGGTGGTACCTCTCAGAAAACCTCCCTCACAACAGCTCTTACCTGAAAAAAAATAAAAGAAAAAAATAAAAAGTGGCATCTTGGCTACTAATTGTTTACATAAGGTCAGGAAAAATTAGATGCTCGGCAAAAGGAATTTCTCTCTCTCTTTCTCTCTCTCTCTCTTTCTCTCTCTCTTCTCTCTTTAAATTAGTCATTAGTGGCATCATTCCTCCCTCTTCAGTTACTGCCCCATGAACAATTAGAGAGAAATTTCTAGAAGCTGTGTTTGTTTTAACTGAGTAAGGAAAAAATGGGCAAAAACAAAACACAAAACAAAGGCAGGGATTGCCTAGGGCCCTGATGAAATTCAGGCCCTGGGTATGCTGATCAAGCAAAACCCCCTAAGCTTCCCACAAAGGCTTCTAAGGTGAGTCAGCTGAAAGGCCTTAATCCGCAGCAGGGTGATCAGGGGAGCTCTGAGGCCACAGACCCATCAGCAGTGGGAAAGAGGGATAATGAAGGCTTTAACACCATATTGTGTAGAGAACCCATAGGGCAGAGCCTAGGCTGAGAGATCATCGCTGTGAGTTGTGGGTCATTCATACAGCTCAGCCTTAGACAAGGCCTGCCATACAGATGGTGACTGGGTGTAGATACTAAGCACTACCAGGTAACTGAAAGGCCCAGATGTTTTGGCACAAGGTTGTGGTAACTAGTACTTCAATCAAGGCAATCAGACACCAAACTGAAATAATGAATAAACCTATCGGTACAAAAATTATGCTGTAATAGTTTCTGGGAGAGAAGAAACTGCATAGGCTTACAGAGTCTGAAACAGAAGAGGAGCTAGGGTTCGCAAAATGTGCCTCCCAGGCAGCATCACAGTCCCTGACCCTACCCACCATCAAAGTCCAAGGTTACATTGAACTGAATTCCAGAGCCCTTTGGCTCCAGTCGCAGCTTGGATCCCCTCCCATGACAGAGCTATTCCAGTAAGCAACAGCAGAGCTTCTCTTGGGACCAGCAAGAGAATTCCTATAAATCAGTGGCCTGTCAGGGGGTATCTTTGTAGTCACTATGACTGAGCAATGAGCCTGGACCAGGACCTGGATGCTGGATGCTCCCTAATCAGAATAAGTTTCCCTTGTTCCAAACAAAGTGAGACTGTCTTGCCAGCTATGGGTGTAGATGACAAATCTCTTTTCTGTATAAACCCAAATTACTTTCCCCATAATTTTACAATGAATTTTCTAGGTGATTTTGTTTGTTTGTTTGTTTGTTTCAAGGGAGCTGTGAATGCCAGGAGTCAATGAGCAGAGGCTTTAAAATATTTGTCATAAAATAGAGCTTAGGAATTATTTCTTGGGCCCTTCAGATTGAAATATTATTAGAAATTCCCCTGACAACCAACCCCATCCATAGACAAGAAGGGCAAGATGTTCCCGTTTTTTCAGCAATAAAGTCAGAAGGCACTACGATTATTGGAATTCTCCATCACTCACTACACCACAGGATGCCTTATTCGCCCTTTAAAAGACTTTAAAGTCATTCCTTTCAAAGACCTCCCTAGAGTTATTTTATTCTTCCTTCACTTCCTCTTTCATTTAAAGCTGGAACCCTTGCTCTCAGCAGCAATTTCCTTAAAACAGGACGCTTTGTAATTTGCACTTATATCATTCTAACACCTGGGGTTAGGGCAGGGCTTGGTCCAAAGTAACACTCAAGAGGTGACTCCTGCAGGAAGCTGGCTATTACTCAGCGTTGACGCGACCGCTCCTCCTCCTACAGCGCATGCTCCAGAACTTAGACGCTAAACCAGCTTGTAAATATAACCACTTGATCGGGTATAGAACCCTTTGTGTATTCGGGGTGGGTCTGGGATTGTGATGACTACATGCTCTGGCGCCTGGCACATACAGTCTGACAGCAAATATTTGCAATCAATGAATGAGGGTAGGACTCAGGTCCAACACTTTCTGTCGGGGTATGCCACCAGTCTGTACTCCCAATGGGTGGAATAAAAGACCCTCCCAAGCAAAGGGCAAGACATTAAAAGCATTAAAAGCAGCAAACCTTTATCTAGAATCAAAGCCCTCATGAAGAGCTATAAACTGTAAATTAGCAAACTTCTAGCAAATCTGGGTAGCAGTGGCAGACTGATGGCACCTCAGTCCTTTAGGCTGCTATAACAAAGCACCACAGACTAAGTAGCTTACAAGCAACAAAAATTTATTTCTCACGGTTCTGGAGGCTGAAACCCCAAGATCCGGGTGCCAGCTCGGTCCGGTTCTGCTGAGGACCCTCCTCTGGACTGCAGACTGCTGGCTCCTCATTGTATCCTCCTGTGGGCTTCCCTCTCCTCACATAGTGACAAGTGTGCAGAGAGCTAGCTCACTGAGATCTCGTTTATAAAGCTTTGAAGACTCCACCCTCATGATCTACATCATGGCCCCGCCTCCCAACACCATCACCCGAGGGTTGGGATTCCAGCCTGTGGATTCTAGCGAAGGTAAGCACAGAATCCATGAAACTGACAGTTGTTCGTACAGAGCCTTGATCTTGATTCGGTCACTAGATAGCCTTACAGTTTCTCTCTTTAGATTTCTAGAGTCTTCAGTATGTCCTTCCTGCTTCTTTCCCAATTACTGTCTTCCCGGGAAGCTACTTGGTACTCTGTCCCATCCACACTTAGAGATGGTGAAGCAGAGAACAGACTGGAAGAATGTGACTTACCGGTGAGGAATGTGACTACTCCAGATGCCTTTGTTGTCAACGAGTTAGACCAGAGAGTCTATGTGGCCTGTAGCCAACACCCGGACCAGTGCACAGGGCACCTCTATAGGCAGCCCACCCCACCCCGATGCGAGCCCATGCTCATGGGAAAGGCATCTCTCAGTGTTATAGTTCTATTATCCAAAGGCCCTGTCTCTACAATGTTTTCTTTGGAGGCATAAAACTCTCCCTTTGGGGAGGGAGCTGACTTGGTGTTTGGGACAAGCTGCCAAGCCTTCCACACGTTTCCTTTAGGCTCAAGGTCATGCTTTCTTCCTCCCAGCAAACTCAGAATAACCAGTTTTCTCAAGCATGGCACCCAGAGCACACCGTTTCTTTGTTAGGCAATGGCTGAAAATTCAAAACAGGCTTGGTAGCTCTGTTAGAGATTTTTGCTTAGGGCTGTCGTAAAGCATAACCTTAGTGATCCTTGGTCATCCTCCCAATCCTGACCACACATCGAGTCTGAAAAGGCCAAACTGAGTTTCTTTGAGATGCTGAGACTTCTGGGTAATGACTTTGATGTGCCACATGGGCACTGTCACTTCAAAGAGACTAATTTTATGATCTGTGTGCCATGTCCACACATCACGTGGCACTAGCCATGGCGGAAGTCCTGACAATCTGAAAGCCAGACCTCCAGTAGTCAAAGTAATATCTTCAGACTTGGTCTCAGGGTTCAAGAGTTCTTGGCAGAATTGTTAATGTTCAAATTTTCACTTAGATGAGTGTATAAGTAAGTAAAAACATTTTGCATTTTCTCCATAACTATATAATAAAAAAGTATCATAAAATAGAGCTTAGGAATTGTTTAATTAGCAACTGTACTTGCTTTTATATGTTTGATAGTAAGACCACAACTATTGCTATGAAATAATAGCATGAAGTTTTAGGTTGCTGGGCAGCATGTCTGGCTGGTTTTGTTGTATCCCAATGTTAAGATTACAACAGTGTCTCAGCATCAGTGTTTGTGCTAAAGCCATATCCATAGAAAAATTCTAAAAATATTAACCTATTAAATGTCATAGACACCATAAATGAGAAAATGATACTTTATAAGGGAATGATGCAGTAATTTGTTGTGACAAAGAATTTATACACACACATACAGACATACACACACACACACACACACACACACACACACAAGGATATGTTTTGTGGATGTTTTTGAGAGAAGGTGTCTCTACACAGCACTATCTGTCCTGAATTCCCTATGTAGACCAGGTTATCTTAGATCCTCCTACCTCTGACTTCCAAGTGCTATGATTAAAGGCATGAGACATCACCACAGCTGACAGGATTAAGGGGCTGGAAAGTTGACTCTGGTTAAGAGCACTGGCTGTTCCTCCAAAGGCTCCAAGTTCAATTCCCAGCAACTATATGGCAGTTCACAATTGTCAATAACTCCAAGATCTGACACTCTCACACACACATACATGTAGGCAAAACACCAATGCACATAAAATAAAAAGAAATACATTTTTTAAAACATTATGGAGTTAAGCAGGGTGGCATATGCTTTTAATCCCAGCATTCAGGAGACAGAGACAGAAGATCTCTGTGAGTTTGAGGCTAGCTGGGTCCTCAGCAAATTCTAAGGCAGTAAGACCCTGTATTAGAATTTTTCATTGCATTTTATTGTGTATTTATTTATTTTGTGTGTAAATATACACATATTTGCTATAACATGTGTGGAGATCAGAAAACAGCCTATGGGAGTTTGGTCTCTTCTGCCACGTGGGCCTGGGAATCCAGCTTTGGTTTTTAGGCTCAGTGGCAAGTACCTTTTCCCACTGGGCCACCCTGCCAGCTGAAAGTCTGTATGTGTTAGTTTCCTTGGCTTTTATTGTTTTCATTTATTTTCTCTCTTCCCCCTTCATCCCCGTGAGCTTGTGTGTGTGTGTGTGTGTGTGTGTGTGTGTGTGTGTGTGTGTGTGTGTGTGATTTTATATTTTTTTCCTTCCAGTGTTGGCAATCAAGACTCCAGGGCAAGTGTTCTATCACTGAGCTAAATCCCAAACTCTGCTTTTTAAGAAGCATTAATACATTAATGAGACAGTTTCACTAAATGATGTTCCAATAATAGCCTGGCCTGTGATACAAATGAAAATGTGTGGTCCCTGGATTAATAGTAATTTAAAAAATGGTGAGAAATTAAGCAATCATATGACCTTTTGACAATGTGGTTCACCTACCATTCTCATTCAAATGGCCATTCTAGATAACAGCAAACCCAAACTCATCTTTGCAAGTGGCTGTATTGCACAGATTCTGTCTTCCATATGCCCCTATTAATATGTAGGTAAAAGCAAAGGATATTTAATGACATCTTGGTGGCATATTGGGCATCAAATAGCCTTTAAAATAATGAATCATTTTCTAAAAAGACTTTTATTGTTGATGAAGAACAGCAATCAACTGTGAAAACACAAGTGATAAGTCAGTACAGTCAAAGTCAAGTTGGTAAAAAAAAAAAAAGTGAAATATTGATGTCGGATGTCTTTCTGTATAGCGAATATGCTTATTATCATTGGTTAATACAGAAACTGTGGCTGCTTATGGCCTATGGTAATGCAGTTTAGAAGCAGGCGGGAAATCCAAGCAGAGATAAAGGAGAAGGGCGGAGTCAGGGAAACACAATCCAGCTACCCAAGAAGCAAGATGTGAAAATACTGGTAAACTACTAGCTAAGTGGCAAGACATAGATTAATAGGAATGGGTTAAGTTATAAGAGCTAGTTGATAATAAGCCTGAGCCATAGGCCAAAACACTTTTAATTAAAATAAGCCTTTGTGTGATTATTTGGGATTAAAGGGCTGTGGGACTATGAGTCCAGACTTCAGAGCTAGGCCAGGCCAGACCAGAAACATCTGGCTACAAAATGTAGTTGATTTTTCTGGTTTTATAAGTCTATTTGTGTTTGGAAAACACACAAGATTCTATCTCTACTGTGTACTTCAATGTCCTGGTTCATCCTCAGCCCTCTGAGTGTCACCATATCCACAGAGGTACACCAGTCTGTCTTTACCCATTTTACTCAGTTTCTCTTAGTGTATCTAAGCTTCCCATTCACTGTTTTCTCCCTGTTCAGCACATCACCCTCTGTGGCAAGCCAAGGGAAGCCAGACACCTCATCTGTTTCTTGCATTATAGGGAGTCTATGGAACAGAGCTTGGAGTAGATAGCACTTAATAAGTAGAATAATATATTGAATTTGTAAATTTATTCTTGAAACTTATATATAGACTATTAGCACAAAGATTTTGAGTATGCATTTGAGTAATATTATGCTAGAAATAAGCTGAACCTTTCACACTGAAACTTACATATGGATATTCATAGCAGCATGATGTATACAGGGTAAAATGGAAACAATCAACTATCCATCAAGTGATGAGTGGGTAAATAAAATGTGCTATACTCATACAATGGACTTGTCACCCTTTGTAGTGATTGTGAGGCTGAGTGAATGGCTCAGTGGTTAAGTTCACGCTGCCTTTGCAGAGGAAAGTACCCACCTCAATGGCTTACTATTATCTGTAACTAAAGCTCCAGAGGATCTGACATCTTCTTCTGGCCTCTGTGTACACACACACACACACACACACACACACACACACACACACACACACACACCTGAATAATAAAATAAATCTTTAAAAACAGTGACATCATAAAAGAGGGTGCAGTGGGACACCCCAGCAGTATGTTGCTCTACCTAAACAACTATTGAACTGATAGCAACTGTCCAAAACAATCACCTTGAACTTCCAGAGCCTGATATAACATTTACAGCATCCTGGGGCGGGGACTTGATGAAAATGCTGGTAAATTTGGGTGAGTCTGAACCACAATTTCCTACGTTTGTTCCTGGAGGGGCAATCTCAGGGCAGCAGCTCACATTCCTAGCATGACTTGGAATGGGAAATAAGACTTTGTCCTCCAAATATAGGATATTATGTGTTTGTTGTAACACCATACCAAAACATGGACAAATATGTTGTGTCTTTTCACAGCACCAGAATTTATTGAATATCGATTCACAAGCTATGTCAGTTTCATTGGCTTCAACTTTAGCAAGCCACTTTAATGTCTCTCAATAGATAGCTCTTGGTATCGTGAGTTTTGTTATGGTTTGTCTTGTTTTTGTTTCTCCAATCTCAATTATTAAAATGGATTCAGATCACACATTAGACTTCACATGATTCACAAAGAACTAAAGGAATGCCTCAAAATAGTACATGATCAAATACAGCAGTGTGTCAATAAAGAAGTAATTCTAGTCTGAAAACTGCAACTTTACTGGAATGAAAATTTCCCTGGGGACATTCAATAGCAGAAAGAAAATGAAAGAGCTCTGTGAACCCAAAGACAAGAAAACTGAAATTAGGCAGCCATACAAAATCTCCTAACTGGTCAGAGTGCCAAGAATAACTGTTGAGTGTTCAGCCATAAATGAGATGTCTGTATTAAACCTGCCAAGGCTCAGGGAGCATTACAGAAAAAGGAGTGGAGAGGGTAGACAAGAACAGGGAGCACTGTGAAATACTTGGCATGGCCATTAACACTCCTGAACTCACTGCAGCAATGTTACCTGCACAAAACCTGTTCAAGATCAAACCAACAAGATCAATCCACATTCTAGCAAGTAGCACTGATTGGACGAAGAAGAAGAGGAGGAGGAGGAGGAGGAGGAAAGGGGAGGAGGATATGTTGGAGGGTGTGTGAAGTAGTTGGAGGTGGTTTGGATGATCAAGAAACATAGCTGTTTGACTCATGTGGTCAGAGAAGGCTGCAGATGTGCAAAAAGTCAGGTCTAGATCAAGAAAACCTCTAAACAGATACAATATGCTTAAAAATGTGCTTAGATGCTGAAGAAAGACAAGAAAATGGGTATAGATAGTCAGAAAAATATTTTAAAATAATAAAGTGAAGTCTTTAAAGAGAGAGTAAAGTAATATAAAAGAAATAAGTCATGGAAAGATGGGAAATACCATAACACAGGACATGTGGATCATATATAGAGCTTTGTTAGCTTTAAACTTTTTAAATGCTAATGAACAAAAAACAATAACTGCTGAGAGGCATTAGATTATAGATTATAGAAACTGCTAAACTTAACTTCAGAAAGAAAGTCAGAAAATATATTGCCTTGGGGAAGAGATTTTACTTTTGTTTCCACAGAAAACAAAAAGCTATAGACTTTTCCAAAATTAATAAAGACTAGATTTAATTGAGGGTAGACCTCCTAAAAATTTTGACTACAGACATAAAGAAAATAACAAAAGAAAAAACTACAAGACAGGTGACATATATACTGATCCCTCAACAAATAAACAGCTTTGAGATAGGATAATACATGATAAATCTTGTTGCCTATAGATACTCCTGACGTTATTACGTGCCATCCTTTTATATGACATGGATGGAGATTTATATTACAGTTTGGTTATACAGTCTGAACACACTTATAAAGTTAGCAGATGCCTTTTAACTGCTCAAACATAAGACAAAAAATATCATCTTTAATTGGCTTATGCACACCATACATTCCATACTTGTGTTAATGTATATGTATATTACCTTTAGAAGTTTGTGTGTTTTCAGGAAAAAAAAGAATAGACACTAATGAAAACAAGTAGCTCAAATGATCCAGTCTCTCAGAATGCCTCTGTTGAAGTTTCCTCAAAATTCTGCATCCAGAACAATTTCAAAGCTGCTAGCCAAGATGTTCCAGCCTCATGCACTTTTTCAACCAGGACTTCAGATAAGCCCTGCATTTTCTCATCACACAGAGATTAAACAAAAAATAATACACCTGTCTCTCCCAGAACTTGATCATTATCCCAATTTTCTCAGGGTCACTAGAGATGTCATCACCCCAGACAACAGAAAGCAGTCTATAGAATATGAGGCCCCTATTCCCAAGAGATGATATAATCTTTGTTATACTTATATATATTTCTACTCTTATTTAAGGCATTTCACCTATGCAGCTCATTTAAAAATGTAATATTAAGTTTTAGTCCTTGAAAGTTATTTAGGATAATAAAGACAACAAAACTTAGAGAGTTATATTATATATGTTTTCAAGGTCAATTAGAGCTATATTTTAAATAGATGATCTCCAAATACTTCAGAGACCTACAGAATGTGAAATTTAAAGTGTTTTAAGAACATAAGGTTTCTCATGACAGTGAAACATATCTGCTCCTGGCAACCCCAATCTACTTCAAAAAAGGATGCTGGACATTGAAGAATCTTCATATGGAGTTTGCTTTCTTTGTGACAAAGCTAGCCACTGGGCAAGAAACTGCCCTTGCCCCAACTGCTGACAGTATGCTATTCAAATTGGACAAGTCTGATACAAAAGAAGGTAACTGCTGAACTTTTCCAAGAGAAGGTAGAATAGTCCTTCAAAAATTCCTGCTTTATAAAAAGTCTGTCAGATATTCTAAGCCCATAGATTGAGTAAAGATACCCCAATGTTGAGGAGGAATCTTGGGGTGACTGTCCAGGCAGCAAGATGTCTCTGTCATTTCTACAGTTTTGGAAGTTGCTTGCTCTGTAACTGTTTACTCAGGTAATATTATATCCTTCTTGAGTTCCTGATGAAGTTGAAGAGATAGTTATAGTTACAGTTTCCTTAGTTATGATAGAAAATAGACACAAAATTTTGAACTCACCAAAAGAAGATAGATAATGGTATATTTTTTTCTGAATATAAATAAATTCAAATACAAATAGACTGGACATTGTAAGTGTAATTCTTACTTGATAATTGTTATTATTGGACATAATTTTACTATATTAGAGTTAAAAGTCTTTCATTTTTATCTAGACAGGTGGGAACTGTTGTGGGATATTTGTATACCGTATAAAGATGTATTGCTCTGTTTGGTGTAATAAAAAAGCTGAATGGCCAATGTCTAGGCAGGAGATATAAACAGGACTTTTGGGCAGAGAAAGAACTCTGGGAAGAAGAATGGTACAGTTACCAGCCAGACATGGAGGAAGCAGGATGGGCAGTACGGAGATGAGGTAACAAACCATGTGCCAGAACATAGATTATAAAATATGGGCTAATTTGTTATAAGAACTAGTTAGGAAGAAGCCTAAGCTAAGGCTGAACATTCATAATTAATAAGTCTCTGTGCCATTATTTGTGAGCTGGAGGTACTGATGAGAAAGTATAGCTATGTTATCATCTCAGCCTGTAAGTGCTCAGTCACTGCTTTAGCACCAAGCCCGCCTGCCCTCTGCCATGCTCTCCCGCCATGATGGTCATGAACTCTAATGCCCTGGAACCACGAGTCCTCAAATAAAATGCTTTCTCTTATAAATTACTTTGGTCATGGTGTTTTGTCACAGCAGCAGAAAAATAGTAACTAAGACAATTGTATACACGTGTGAACTAATCAAAGAACAAGTAAAACCAAAGGAAAATCAATATTATCCAGTCTGATGAGCTGAGAGGAAAAAGGATGAAGAGAAGTGAACAGAGATTAAGGTGACTCTGAAATATGAAGTGTGCCAACATATGCATTATGAGAATCCAAGAAGGGGAAAGAGGAAGAAAGAATGATAGAAGAAATTACAACAGAAAACTTCCCAAATTAATGAAATTAATCTTCAGACCCAGGAAACTCAACAGATTCCCACCATGACAAATTGGTTCTAACACAAGTTTCAGAGCAGAGAAAATCTTGAAAGCTTGAAGAAAGAAGTCAAATACAAATAAAAGACAGCTCTTCCATAAGATTAAAAACTGATTTTTCACAGAGAGGGGCAAATGGTGAGTTAACATTCGTAGGGAGCTGACAAGAAGAAAAAAATCTTAGGCAAGAAATCCCTAATTATCCTTCAGAGCTGACAGTGATAGTAAGACAGGCTTGCAGAGCTGAGGCTAGGCCTCGGGGCGCGCTGGAGCCGGGCACAGAGGGCTACAAGGGACCCTCCAGGCTGACACAGCAGGAGAGCAGACAACCCGGCCATGTGAGGAAATATGGCTCAGCACTGAAGGTATGTGTGGGCGTGAATTTTAAAAAGAAGGATTGTGCTTTTGGTTTGCAACTCTCCTTTTTATTTATTACATAATTCAAAGGGTGCTTATATGAAAAATTATAAACCTGCTCATAGGCATATACCAGGCAAGATGTCATTTGTGACACCAAAAGTATTGGGGGCATGAGCTATATAGGGGAGTAGGGTATAGCTATGTAGAGCATTGCTGAGCTATACAGAGGTGTAGGGTGTAACTATGTAGAGCATTGCTGAGCTATACAGGGGTGTAGGATATAACTATGTAGAGCATTGCTGAGCTATACAGGGGTGCAGGATATAACTATGTAGAGCATTGCTGAGCTATACAGGGGTGTAGGATATAACTATGTAGAGCATTGCTGAGCTATACAGAGGTGTAGGATATAACTATGTAGAACATTGCTGAGCTATACAGGGGTGTAGGGTATAGCTATGTAGAACATTGCATGCAATTGAAGTTAAGGTGGTGTCACTTCACACTAGGTGGTTATAAATTTAGGCTGCTGCAATAGACAAAATGTGTTCTTTTCAAATTCCTGTGTCAACAGTCTACCTCCATGGTGGCGGTATCAGAACATGAGTCATTAGCCCTTACCCTTTGCACAGTCACTCAAAATGGCTCACAGACCTCAGTGACAAAGTAAAACCATGAAACTCCTGAAAGATAATGGCTGAGATTTGAGTTTGTTACCAAAATATCACATGCTGGAAACAGAAAACTCAGAGTTGTATTGATAATACTTGGAAGAAGGTTTTGAGGTGCCGATCAGTTGAGGTACACAAAGTAGGGCCCCATGATGGGGTGATGGAGTGAGTGGCTCTACAAGAAGACAGACCCAGGGCTGGAGGTTAAGGGTTAAGGCTCAGCAGTTAAAGGTGCCCCTGCCCTTGCAGAGGACCTGTGTTCAGCTCTTAGCACTGACATCAGCTAGTGCATAACCAGCTGTAATTCCAGCTTCGTGGGATCCAGGGCATTCTTCTGGCTTCCACGTGTGCTCTTTGGGCACCTGCACATGTGTGTTACAGATAAACTCACACAGAACATAAACTAGTGATGTAAAAGGAAAGGGATTGGCATTCTCTTGCCCCTCTTACTGTATGATGCCCTTTACCAAGTTTTGATGAAGCAAAGTGTCCTAACCTGACTTTCCAGTACATAAAACCATGAGAAATTAGTTTATTTTCTTTATTAATTGCCTGATCAGTGGTATTCTGTTATTCTTACCTAAAATGGATAAGATAATAACATAGGATAAAATCCAGTTGACTACTAGCTTGCTAGTACTACTTTAGATATAACATTAAAAGCAAGATTCACAAAAGAAAGGACAAAAAATCAAAAATCAAAACAAAACACCCCCCCCCAAAATAAAACCTCACCAAAACACAAGTAAGCTGAACTTTATTAAAACTAAAAGCTTCGGGAGCATGTTCCTGCCCAGCACCATGATGGATTAAGAGGGCAAAGAGACCCACACACAGGCCCACCCTGGGCTTTGAGGAGAAAACATGTGCACTATTATGAGGAGCAAATGTATGGTGTTTTATGGGAGAGAGAAAGAGACAGAATGGATCATTTCCTGTGGACAGAGGCAAATCTGAAGAGGTGAAAGCAGTGAGGAGTGGGCTCAAGTGGGTGGCTTGGTAACCACTAAGTGACATGGTGATGTCTGGGCCTGGGCTGTTGCTGAGGCCTGCAGAAGAGGTTTCTGGCCTTCTTAGCTCCATGGTTCAGACCTACCTGCTGCGGCTTATCTGGACCAGCAGTCCCAAAGTCCCAAAGAAACACACAGATGCTTATATTAATTTCATCCTGCTTGGCCTATGTCTCAGGCATATTGCTAGCTAGCTCTTTCATCTTAATTCAACCCATTTCCATTAATCTGTCTTGCCAAGTGGCCCATGGCTCACCTATTTTGTTGCATCTTGCATCATGGGTGGTTGGATTTTTTTTATATTTTCTTCTTATCTTAATTTTTACTTTGTTTTAGTTTGGGGAAGGGGCAGGTTGCAGGAGCAGAGGGCAGATTTAAGGAGCCAGAGATGGCAGGATTGGGATGCATGATGTGAAAGACAATCCCCCAAGTTTAGAAAGTATCTCTCAGCCTATGTTTTCAACAGTGGGTCATTGCTCTCTGGGCTCTTAGGGAAATGCTTTTATCTCCTTGGAGGTTATTTAGTGTGGAAAGAGACTTGGGGTTTGAATACTTAAGGACTTGATACAGGAGAGAAAGTTCCAGAGCACTGGATCCTGATCCTGGAATAAGATCAGCATTTGGTGGATCCTGGGGACTTATTTGGCAGTGGGGACAATCAGTGTCTCTGATGGAATGGGAAGGCTTCATGACTGAACTAGACCACCAAGCAGTGGGGAGGGTATTAGGCCAAGGCAGATAGGGAGGCTCCTAGGGTTCCTCCACTGCTGCCCTTGGAGAACCCCAGTCTTGAGGTCACAGACAAGCATGTGGTATGTGCTGCAGCTAGAACAGGCCAACAGGGTGAACAGTCTCTTGTGTCAGTGAGATACCTTGGGTCATGATGAAGCTGTCATCTATCATTCTGACTATCCTCCTGCCTCAGGTAAACTTGCATATCCTCTATCATCACCACACCTAGAATCTGAACTGATCTGAGTAGGAAGCAGGGAGGGTCCCCAGCTTTTCCTTATCTAGCAGGCATGTTGACCGCACCCAAGGCACTCTGGTAGGCTTAACATGGGTTACCGAGAATCACCAACTGGTCCTGGAGCAGATGCACAACCCGAGGGTGAAAATGCTTGACAAGGAAAAGAGTAAATGTTCAGTGAAGAGCAAAGCAAGGAAACAGGGGCGGGGCTAACGATGCACAGGGCAGGGGGCGTGGCTAAGGATGCGCAGGGCAGGGGTCAATGGCCTCACCGGAATGACATTCGTGGTGTGAGCAGCACAACTGGAGCTGTGTGTCAGGATAAAGCCCCCCTCGGACAGACACTCAGACAGAAGTGAGTCAGGCAGTTAGAAAGGCAGCCAGGGTGGATGTGGGAGTGTCTGAAGGAACTTCAGTACCAGCTCCTGTGAGGACAGGCTATCTGCTTTTCTCATAACATGACAATGGGTAACACTAACAGTTCATCCATCACAGCTTCTGTGGACCAGGAATCTCCATGTGGCTTCCCTGTAGCCTCTGCTGAGATCCTGCCGGATGCAGGTGATGCACTCTCAGGTGAGGCAAGAGCCCTGAGAGGCTCACTCATATGGATATCAGGGAACTCTAGCTCCCATCAACTGGCCTGAACTCTCCCTGGCTCTTCCAATGTGGGCCTCCCGCATAGAGAAACCTATCTTGGACTCTTGGTTCTCTAGTGAGAGGATTCTGACAGAGAGGTAGTGGAGAGGCAAGGCTAAGCTGGAAAAAAGGAAAGAAGAGGGTAGATGGGAGTGACTGGAAGGAGGGAAGACCCACATGGGAAGGTGTGAGAGAACAGCATTTTCACCAACTAAATCTTGGAAGTTATAGTACGATGAATGTTTATGGTACCCAAAAGGCTTAGTCCCACAGTGATGGCACTAGGAAGTGGGACCTCAGGGAAGTAATTAAGTTATGGGGGTAGAGTCTTCATGAGAGAAACTAGTTCTTCTTTAAAAGACACCCCAGAAAGCACCCCCTCTTTCAGCCTTGTGAGAAATAACAGCAAGAAATTGGCAATCTACAGCCTTGTAGCCGGACCTGATTAGAACACCATGTTGGCACCCTGGTCTCAGACTTGCAGCTACCAGCCCTGCAAGAGACCAATGTCTGTCTGATAGGGTTCACCCAGCCATGTGCTCATATAGCTCATGCTCACAGACCGGATCAGTCACAAGGAGTGCAGTCATAGCATGCTGCTGCTTACCACACAGGCTGGAAAGGACACATGGTCTGATTCTGAGCATCAGTAGAAACTGGGCCGCAGGATGATAATATACAAACTTTGTTTCATTCCCAGGCTCTCATAATGTAGAATGGAAAACAAGGACCACAGGCAGTGACTGAGCAGTGTCACATGGTGGGGGGTCCAGGCAGGTGTTTTTTGTTTGTTTGGTTTTTCAAGACAGAGTTTCTTTGTGTATCAGTCCTGGCTGTCCTGGAACCTGCTGTATAGACTAGGCTGGCCTGAAACTCAGACCTCTGCCTGCCTCTGCCTCCTAAATGCTGGGGTTAAAGGCGTGACCCACTACCCCCCAGGTGTGACCCACCCCCCCAGGCGTGACCCACCACCCCCATCTCCAGGCAGGTTTTAAACTGTATTCTCATCATCCCTCCTATTCCGAGTCTGCAGAGCTGCTTGTGACACCAACACACAGGCTTTGCATCATCTCACACTCACCTAGTGATATCTTTTGAAAACAGACCCTAGAACAAGCCCCAGCGTACCGGTGTGAAGATGGGAGGAACTGAGAGGCTCAGTGAACGGGAAAGAAGATTCTGGAGTACCAGCTCAGTCTCCTTAGCCCTGCAGTCATGGATCTCAATGACAGTGAGCATGTACAGTCAAGGAAGTGACACATGGGAAGAAGGTGAGGGGTCACCAGGTCAGAAGAGCTTTGTAGGTCTCGTTAAAGGAAGGAGATAAGGTAATGGAATCTCGGAGATGTGATCTCACTTCCTGGTGAGAGATCTCAGTAGCTCTTCAAACTTTGGAAAACAGACTTGAATGTTCTGTAGACAATACCCCACCCATGCATCTCACTTGACCAGAGAGCCTCAGGGGAACAGGATACTTAGCTGTTGCATGCCTGGTTTTTGTTTTCTTTGCTTGGACACATTGTATGTATGTATGCATGTATGTATGTATGTATGTATGTATGTATGCATGCATGTATTTGCTGTGTATGTGAATGTCCCAGGATTACTTATAGAAGTCAGTTCTCTTCCTCCACTACATGGGTTGCAGGGATCAAACTCAGATTGTAAGGCAAGCATCCTTACCCCTGGGGCATCTTACTGGCCCTGCATCTGTGTTTGCAAGGCTCTGGCATTTAGAAAATCTAGAATAAGAGATCGTTTCTGAAGATACTGGCTCAGCTCTCACCATTGAAGCCTGTGACCATCTGGAGTAGGTGCCCCAAAGCAACAGTGGGTAACCTCACAGCTTTTCCTATTAGTACGTGTGTGTGTGTGTGTGTGTGTGTGTGTGTGTGTGTGTGTGTGTGTGTGTTGTGTAAAACAAGTGGTGTGTGCAGGTGCCCACAGAATCTGGGAGGAGGAGAGGGCACTGAACCCTCTGATGTTGAAGCTAAAGTGGTTGTTAACTGTCCAGTGTGGGTGCTGGGAACCCAACTTGGATCCTTTGGAAGAACCATAGATGCTCTTAACCACTGAGCCATTTCTCCAGCCCCAGGAACAGGCTTTTTAGTGGTGGTGATCCCCCACAATGAAGGTCAGGCAGGCTACTGACATCTCCTGGCCTGGCTACCAGACACTGTCTTATCCAATCTCAATCCAGAGAGTGAAATGAAGCACCACCCATGCTTCTGGATGCTCTTTTCCTTTGAAGTTCTTATATCTATTTTAAGTGATTGGGTCCTGGTACCCATCACCCAACCCTGCTAACCACATCTGCCTTCTTTACTCAAAGTATCCTCATCCCTGATGAAACTACAGTGCTTGGGATGTAGAGCTGTAGACAGATGGGCAGGGGAGGGGGAGGAAATGAAGGCTTTATTTGAGGTTCGTAGAAGAACGGCTCAGGTAGAGGCCCTGGATGGTGTCAAGGGACCGTTTCCAGCTGTCCTTCCAACGCTGAGCCTCCAGCTCTAGTGTCCTGTAGTGGTTCTGGATAGTCTTCAGTTCTTTGTCATACAGCACCAGGTATTTCTGAAGGGAGGCAAGAGGAAGGCCCATGGGACTCCTGTGCTCACAGACTTGGGAGCTCTGAGCTCTGGGATTCACAGCAAGCAGCTCCTGGCCCCCAGGAACTGATGCTACAAGCCATTTCTCAGGAATTTACCCCACACAGGCTCTCAGGTAGGTGAGGTTATTCTTCTACCTTACAGATGGGAAGGCTGAGACTTGGAACCCTGTGGCCACCTAGTTCACGAGAAGCTGAGCAGGGACAGAGATAGGCTCATGTGTTTCTGATTCTAAAACCTGAGTGTTCCTGACAACTGCCCTGCATTGGAGGTTCCTGGCTTCTTCAGAAGGCTGAGCCCTGGATCTCCATGCCTCACTAAATTCAGCAGATAGAATCTTTCCCTCTGCCTAGGACTTGTAATAGTATCTGGTGACACACCAGCACTGGGCACTTCAGGCTTTCCGCAGGACCAGTGAATATGTGGATAGGACTAGGTTTCTCCATGGGCACCAGGACCAGGGATCTGTATAGCTTCAGATATGCTTCAGGTGGCATTTGGATGAACCTCATCAGGCCAGCCCCACAACCTACCAGTGGGTAATGTTGTCCTTGTTGGTGAAATGGGGGCGATTCTACATCCCTCAGCATCTGGAGAGGATGTGGCAAGATGCCCCGTGTGGAGAATGGGAGGAACTAGTTATCATCTGGAGGCTTCAGATGCTCCTACCATTAACCCCAAAGCACTCCTACAGCTCTGGGCTCTGCCATGTCTGCCTTGTGGCTGACTGGTGTCCTTCCGCAAAGCCTTTCTTCATGACCACTAGGGGAGGTATCATCAGCTGGGTATAACACAGAGTTCACGGCTCAGCCACCATGTTAGTCCAGGAGACAGACATGGCCCTGGCACGTGTCCTTGTGCCTATAGAGAGTTAAGATGTGCAGCTCTGCAGCATGTTGGCATGTGCTGTTTTCTCCATGGGCCAGGTGTTGCGGTACCCAGTGGGGGTGAAGCTCCTTCCTTCCCAGGGCAGCCAATCTGAGCTGCCTTATTTGCCTGGGATACACAACCTGACCTTGACTTACCAGGTACACAGCATCTCGGGCTTCTACAATGGCCAAGTGGCCCAGGGTGGTCTTATAGGTGGTTATTGATGGTGTCTTCCGAGTCAGTATCTTGGTTTGAATGGTGATGTCATTGGGCTTGATTCCTGGCCACTTCCTATAGACAAAGATACTTGGCTTCATCATTGGTCAGCCACCCAGTGCACAGCTTGAAAGTTCAGCCACCAAGCATTGACTTAGACAGCTTTATTAAAGGTCCCCTAAGCTTTTCCTGTTTGTTTCTTTATGTCCCATTTCCTTTTTCCGTGATGACCTAACAGTGTGCACAGACATGGGGCCTGCTGTATGAGAAAGGGAAATGCCACACCTATGTTTCTTCCCTTTTCTGGGCCTTGCTTTTCTCTTCAGGCTGCCAACCAGGCAGTCATCATGAGCTCCTGACCCATTTTTCCTATTATGCTGTAGGAATGTCTGTGGAGAATAAAGTTGGGAGGATCGGTATTCACAGACCCAGGGGACAGGCACTTTGACAGCTGTCATTACACAAGACAGACATCTGGAGTGAATCACAGTGCTACCAGAAGCTTCTACCTCCCCTTGAGATAGGCCTCCTTTTCTTTGCAGGCCCCTGTGGCGATTCTCATGTGAATCGGTAGCCACAGTGTTTCCAGTATGTGCTAGGTGACCTCACCTAACATTCTCTTCAAACAGCCTGAGTCATTTTAGAGAAGGAAGCTGAAGCCTGGATGTGGGTGACTTTCCAGGGCTATTAGGTGTGTCTGAGTTCAGAGCCTGAGTCCCTCCCCATGCCCCTGGTCCACACGCAGGGGACACAACCCTTCACACTGCCCTTGTTCCTCACCTGCTCCCGCGTTCAATCAGGGGTTTCTCACTCTCTTCCTCCAGAGAGAGTCCCGCCAGCTTCTTCCGTATGAGGATTGATATTTTCTGCTTTTGGGGCTCCATTCCTGATAGGAAAGAGAGGCATTGCTGACTGTGACCTCACCAACAGCTTGAAAACCAAAGATGTGACACTGTGGTGGTTAGAGATAGGAGTCCTCACCCTGGAGGGAACAGTCAAGGCTGCTCACCAGGTGTCTAGCCTGGGGTTCCAACTTTGACATGCTCTCCTGGTGAAGAGAGCAGGGCTCTGAGTACAGAGTGAGTCAGAGACCATCAGAACACTCTCAAGAGAGCACCTAGCAAGGCACATGTCTTCCACTGTCCATTCATATGTGGCTTCTGCTCCCTGACTTCTTCACCAGGCCTAACAGTTCAGTTACCACATTGAAACCAAGAAGCAAGCTGGATATGTGTTGTGGAATATTAAAGATGTATTACATTCTTTTATGCTGTGGAATATTTGTTTATTGATGCAAAGACGTATTGCATTTTGTATTATATTTATTTACCTCTGTAAAGCTGTGGTACTTTGCCTGCTTAAAACACCTCATTAGTCTAATAAAGAGCTAAATGGCCAATAACTAGGCAAGAGAAAGGATAGGCAGGGCTCCCGGGCAGAGAGAATAAATAGAAGGAAAAAAAAGAGGAAAGAGTAAGAAATGGAGAAGGAAAGGAGAACCCCAGGGGCCAGTCACTTAGCCACACCCCTACACAGCCACACAGCCAGCAACAGAGGAAGAAATACATAGAATAGAGAAAAGTAAAAGCCCAGAGGCAAACTCAGTTAAAAGATAGATGGAATAATTTAAGAAAAGCTGTCTAGAAATAAGCCAAGCAGGCTGGAGAGATGGCTCTGAAGTCATGAGCATTGGCTGCTTTACCAGAGGTCCTGAGTTCAAGCCCCAGAAACCACATAGTGTCTCACAACCGTCTATAATAAGATCCGGTGCCCTCTTCTGGCAGGCAGGGATTCATGCAGAACACTGTATACCTAATAAATAAATACATCTTAAAAGAAAGAAAGGAAGAAAGAAGGAAAGAGAGAAAGAAAGAAAGAAGCCAAGCAAGCAAAGAGTAAACAAACAACAAACCCTACAGGTTATGTGTCTATGATCCCATGCACTAGGAGGCTGAGGCAGAAGGACCTCATGTACTAATGGGTATTTCAAGAGTGTCTTGAGACACAGAAGCTTTTGGTGGGCTCTTATGTTCAGCTCTATCTCAGGCATATTTATGTCCACTTTTTTTGTTGTAGGCTGAGGGCTGAGTGTCTTTTGACACCATTGCCACAGGAGGTGCTTCTCTTGAAAATACCTGTGCTTACTTCTTGACCAGTGAGAACTCTTTGCAGCCCAGGGATAGTAGCCGGTTCTCTAACTCACAAGCTGTGAGGAGGAACATACCCTTATGACCTTTGGTTCTTATTTTATACTTAGAAGAAGTGCCCTAACTCCAAGAATGTGAAGATATTCCCTGCAAGGGCTCTGTTTGTATATTCACTCTTTGATTTGTCTGGCATTTACTTTTTCAGTCAAAATATTGTTTTTGATGAAAGTCAGTAAAAGTCAATCAGTCCACTTGCAATGTCCATTAAATTAGTACATTATTACTCACTAAGAAGCTGGTGCTGGAAGCATCCATTCATGCCACTTCAGACCCAACCATGTTTGTCTCGAAGTGTCCTCCAAGGCCACTTATCTGGGAATAGGCTACCCTCTACCCCCCAGACTCTATGACACAGAGAGAAGAAAACAGCAAAACAGCTCAAGAACAATGTTTGAGAACAGCCGGAATACCGTCCAGCAGAGGTGACCAGTGCTCACCCCACTGCATGAAACTGCAGTGGGAAAGGGAAGCCAGAGGGAGAGCCTCCGTGGGGAATTTCAGGCAGTGATTTCTGCTGTGTGCTGTGAGCATCCGATGGGTGACTGACCTCTATCTGGTTTTGTATTTGGTGGTGTAATTGTCCTGACAGAAGCAAAGAGAGTCTAGAGAGACACTTGTGTCTCTCAGTCAGATTGTCAGCCTGTTGAAACAGTGGATCCCAAGAAATGGGACTTTCCCCAGGAATCTCATGCCAGGAGAAGAAAATGGCCTCAGCCAGATGGGGACTTGTCTCCTGGGAAGAAGAGTTTGTCATGGCTCTAAGAACGGGTTAGACCATCTCAGAGGACAAGACTGGAGCCAACAGTGACAGGTCAGTGGTAGGTGGGAACATATTTTTGACCTGAATTGCTTAGATGTGCATCTGCTTGGCCCTCTATTTAAACTTTGACCTCACTTCGGGACCCAGAAGACAGATTTGGGGGTTTGCTGGGCCTCTTAGTCCCTCTCATGAATGTGATGATACTGAATAAATTTCCCTTTTCTGCTTTCTACTCAGTTTGGTTTATTCAATTGGTCATTAATAGATTCCTCAGCTAAGGGGACACCCTGCTCCACCCCAGATTATTCATCAGTAGCTCCAGATGGGTGTCTCAAAGGAACTTCCCCAACTGGGCGTTTTGAGTACTGTGCAAAGTTTTGCTATCTGTCTATTGATCTATCTGCAACTTGATAACTACTTTTGTTACTTTGGCTTGCTATATACTCACACTCACTCATTCAAAGTCACAAGTGTGCCTATTGTAGATCATTCTGGAGCCAGAATATCTCTCAAAGAAGAAAATTTCATCCTGACTGAGGGACAGCAGACATCCCTCAGCCCCATCCTCCCTACACTTCCTGATCCCCCAGGGCCACAGCATGAGGCTGGTGTACCACTTACGTGGAACCTGGATGTCATCAATGGTGACCACTTCATCCAACTGCAACAGGAATTTCTCCGTGAAGGAGGCCAAACTGGCTATGAAGAAGCGGCTGTACTTCTTGGCAAATTCCTGGAAGAAACAGGCTGAACATGGATCTCATAAACAAAATCCCCACTACCAGGTCGGCATAGGGAGGGTGGAAAATCTCCTGGCAAGGCACCCCAATGTCATGTTAACAACTGCACCTGGTCCTCAGAGACCTCACCCAACATCTGTTCTAGTTTAAGACTAAAAGGATTCAGAAGGGTTGGAGAAACAGCGCATTGGGTAATGTACTTGTAAAGGAAGCATGGGACCTGAGTTCAATCCCCCATACTCACAAATCTGGGTGTGAATGTATGTGCTACAATCTCAGCACTGGGGAAATCAGCCTAGCCAACTTGGTGAGTTCCAGGGTCAGTGAGAGACCTTGTCTCCTAAAATGGACTGACTGTTCCTCAGAAACAACACCCTTCACTGACTCTGCCTTCCATAAGCACATGCATATGTGTTCACATATACCTCCTCCCCCAACACACACACAATTCAGAAACAGCCAAGGCACACACACAGATAATTCACCAGACAGAAAATAAAAGCAAGTATGGATTATAAAGAAAGTAGCCATTACTGTTTTTGTAAATAATTTAGGAGTCAAAATATGGCCAAGTATGGGTGGGCCATGCCTTTACCCAGCTCTTGAGAGGCATTGCCTGGTCTACATGGCAAATTCTAGGATAGCCAGGACTATAGAGAGAGACCCTGTGTCAAACAAACAGACAAAATCAAAGTAATGCAAACATCCCATAGTGACCAGTTCATCTACCAAAAAGACCTACCACTTTTGTGTTCTCTGGCTCAGGTACCAACTGTCAGGGCCAACTTTCTGAGGGGAGCATGGCCCTCAGCCGCTGGGATGAAGACTGAATGGAAGCTCTCACCTCCATCTTCTCCTGGTTTGTGCAGATCACCTGGTCCAGCTCTTCCTGCCTTAGCTCCTCCATAATGTTTAGGGACTCCATTTGATGGGCATATATGGGGTGGCCGAGGTTTGGATGGAGCTTCTGGGCATTTTCATCCTTCAATCAAACAGGTCAGAAAAGAGCAGAGATCTTGAGCCAGACTTTGAAATTAGGACCAATGTCATCTGTCAACTAAGGCCACATCCAGACAGATATGTCCTGTGATGTGACTGTAGAAAGAGAACTGAGTGGCTAGTGCCAACTCTGAGGGTTGATAGAAGGTTGAGCTGAGCACCTGCCCAAGCACAATCTGGACCTTTAGTTCAATAAAATCAGCACCAATCATATCTCACAGCACCAAGGAACATCGTAGTGACCAAGGCCTTACCAAAGATTTCTAACACAGTATAGAGTCTGTTGAATGCCTTCTGTCAGTAAGTGTTGGCCCAGTTACTAATTTGCCAGTATCCCCTGTCCCCAGCAATCCCCAAGCCTAGCCCCTCTTGCTCCCTTGGACTCAGCCTTGCCCATCACCGGTCTCCATTCTCAACCCCCTGTACTCCTGCCCTGAGACCTTCACCTTCTTCTTCTCTAGCTGCTTCTGCTGCTGCTCAAACTGCTCCCGGATCTCCTTCATGGACATGCAAAACTTGTTCCAGTGCTGGTCCTTGTAGTTCTCGATCACCAGCCAACACACCTGGGGCAGCAGCTCCTCAAACCTCCTCACCTGGGCACGTAATTCTGAGGGAACCGGGGGTAGGATATTAGGGAGCGGGCAAAGGAGATGTAAATTGTTAGGACCAGGTCTCCAATGTGATAAGAGCTACTCCATCATAAGGGGACCTGCAGCCAGACCAGGAGAGAAAATGATGGTTAAGCACTTTCAGAAGGATCCTTCTCAGTGTGTCGTCTTTCACCAGCTTGGACCAGTTCCCATCTTGACCTCTTTGGGTCTTACTTCACTTGGTCTCCTCCCTCTCCTGTGCCACCAAACAGTTGTGGGCTAAGACCTACTCTTTCATTCCCATATCTTTACCTCTCACGTTTTCATCTCCTTGTCTTGCAGCTTATTTCCTCTGTTTCTGCCTTCCAGTTCACCAATTCCACATCCAGCTATGTCAAACCTGGCTACACATCCATTGATCATTTTAAAACGTCAACTCTTGCTATTTCATTTTTTGAGAAGTTCCGTTCCGTTCCCTTTGGTACCTCATTTCTGTGGTCTCTCACTTCTGTGTTCCCAGCTTTCCCTTTTATTTCACTATCAGCACATCATTTTCTGTTTTGTGCCTAGACTTCCTTCCCTCTTTCTTTCTCTTCCCATCCTTCCCTCCCACCTCTCCTGTTCTTCCCCTACTCTGACCATGTAGCCCAGGCTAGCCTTGACTTTGAAACCCTACCTCACCCTCTCTAGTGATGGAATCGGAGGTATGTGCCACCACATGCAGCTATGTCTGAGGTCCCTTTGGCGTCTGGAATCTTTGCTGCCCTCATTCTATGCGTCTGATTCCAAGTGCTTTACAGTCATGGTGAGTGCTCTGGGAACTTTATCCATGACAGTTGGAGGGCTGAGGCAAAGGCAGGTTTGAGGATGTTTCAGTATTAAGCAAATTCAGGATACTGTCAGAGAATGGTAGCTTGAAGCTGGAGTATCTATTTCAGATCCTCTTGATAGATTCTCATTTGTCTTTCAGTTAAGTGTGAATCAGGCATAGAAACTACATCAGGGCTGAACTTCTACTCTAAAGCCCCAGTGAAGGGTTTTATATCTCGTTTTCATTATTCAATACCAAGGTTTCTGCTGAGCTGTTTGATTCTAGTTGATGGGGGTGTTTTGTGACTCACTGGCCTGAGTGAGGGGTTTGAGTCTTGGTTGCCCTGCCCTGAAGGCAGAGTCCTGTGTGGTCTTGTTTTACAAAGAACATCCCACCCTGGGTGGAACTGGCATATGTCTCCTATTCTTAATGCCCTGAATATGAAAGAGGAGGACTCCAGGTCCCACAGTGTTAGGGCAGCAGCCAGGGCCTCTGGTCCATTTATTATAGTTTCTATTCTCACTTAATTTTTGTTTTCTGTGTGCCTCATACTTTATGACCATTTTAAAAGATTTTATGCCCCAAGTAACTGTTTCTAGCTCTTTATGTCCTCAGGAGGAGACAGGGAGGGTGCTGGACTACTATGCCAAAGGGAAATGAAGTCTCCACCAGCAGTTTAGGCATCTACAAGAGAGGAAAACTGTCCACAGTGCTTCCCATGACCACCTGACCATGCTCTGAGGACAACCATAGAGAACGGAATCCCTCTGCGCTCACCAGGAAACGCTGTCTTTGGCTTAGATTTCTCTCACTCTACAGTCATGGGCTATGGCCAGTCATTCCCTGTGAGGAATCGGTCCTCAAAGAAGCCTTCCGTGGCAGCTGTTGTTACTTCCTCCAGTTTACAGATAAGAAAATGGAGGTACAGAGAGGAAAAATCACTTTGCCAAAGTTATACAGCTGGGAAATCATTGGGCTGGGTTTTGACCCCAGGTCTGGCTACCTCCTAATTCACCCCCCACACACACACTTCCCATGCTGCCTCTGAAATCACACAGCAGAGCCCAATGAAGTGTGATAGATCTGCACAGAGGAATATTATTCTGTGGTGAGTTTTTTAAGTACCATATAATCCACAAGATGTATAGCCTTAAAAACATTTCATAAAATGAAAAAAGACAGTCATGAGCGGCCATCTGAATCCATCTCATGAAAGGACAGAGAAGAAAATTACAGAAAAACAGGCGTGGATGTTGTTTGCTTGGTCTGGGAGGGGATAGGCTGATGGAGGCTATCATAAAACTGGCAGCCATAAAACTCCAGAAATGAATGAAAAGCCATTGGATGACTGGTCATAGCCTGTGACTGTGGAGTGAGTGAAATCCAGGCCAGAGACCACATTTCCCGGTGAGCTCAGAGAGATCCCATTCTCTATGGTTGTCCTCAAAGCAAAGGTCCTGTGCTCAGGTGGGCTGTGAATGGAATGACAAGCTCTGAGAAACAATGAACCTTTAAATTTGTTTTTTGACCCAGTTAAATTTCACAGTGCTTTCTCTTAACTCCAAGAGGTTGTCTCTCCACAGGGCCATTCCTCTGTGTTCCCGGTGAATCCAGCCCTGGCCATACCTGCCCCGTGTCCCTTTGGCTGGCCTCCTCCCATGGAGTTGCACTTACCCAGAAGGCAGGAGTTGTGGTACTCATCCACCTGACTCAGATATTCCAGGATCTTCTTGCCGATGTGCTCAGCACACTGGTCAAAGTTTTCATACATGCATTCAGGCCTGGTGACTGGCCGTTTCTCTCTGCGGTAAAAATCCTGCCAGAGAGAGGTGACCACGTGTCATCCCACCAGCCCATCTTGACCTCCACACCTCTATGCCTTTACGTGTACTCTGCCCATGTGACCCTCTCCTCATCCCAGGCCACTGTGGCTACAAACAGACCATGTTGCTACTTGAATGAGTGAATGGCAAACTCCTATTCGGCCCTAGAGACCCAAGTTCATGGCATCTCAAACTGGAACAGGGCTGGGTGTTTACTAGAAAGCATCAGGATGTGGATCACAAACATAGATGAGATGAAGCCCTGCCTGGCAGAACTCAGCCTGTGAAAGTCAGGCAGGAGGCCTGGGTATGTTCTGGGACATGCCAGAGCAGGACAGCATGCAGGCTGTGATCAAGCCCCACCTGGCTACCTGTGGCCCACTTTTGGGAGCCATGGGGCCTAGTTTTAGATCAGTGTATGATTGCTTGTCCAATGGGTCTCCATGAGACAAGCCGTGGATTCAGTATGTCTGGGCAAGAATTAGCGGATTTGAGACAGTGCAGAAAGCCACTGCACAGACTGCATGCTCTTCTCTCTCAGAACACTGATGATTCTCTTGGCAGTTTTTAATGTCTGTTTGTCAGTCACTCATGGAACATATATGATCATTCCTAAAAGTACCACTTTTTTCCCTCAAATATTTTCTCTTAAAATTCTTTGGGAACTGATGCATCTCAGAATTGTTATCTGGAAATAGCAGCTGTCACTCCAGACCCTGGAAACTGTTCTGATTCAGTGCCAACAATATTGGAGGCAAAAAAAAGTTAACGGCAGTTGAAGAAGTGCAAGCTTGCTGTGTGCAGGTAGCGTATGACAGAGCACCTGTTTCTGTAAATGTGCTTTGTTACAGTTTGAACAATATTGTTGTTCTTAAGAATTCATGACCATGTTTATCACCTTTTGGTTTTGTAAAGCCAGAATATACCTGGCTCAATATTTGATCAAGCTAGCAAAATGGTGAGCATTGTTTTTGATTTAAAAGATGTTTTGATGTAAAACTTGGGAAAAACATATTTGACATATTTGTTTTAGCCAGAGGTTGATGTTGGGGGTGGGGGGTGTCGAGGGCTCTTTTCTTTCTTTCTATTTTAAGTATAAATAAAGATAGCTCAAGCTATTGGGGCCAGCCACTTGTGTGAAACTCATCTATCTAGAGGTCGGACACAACTTCATTTCTTCCCACCCAGGCCCCTTCCCTGTCTCAGAACTTGAACCCTGGCTTTGGTAGGACTATGGCATCCCACCATATCTGGATCTCTGGAGCCCTTAGGGACAGAGGTTGGGTTTGTTCCTCTTGGCACACCCATCAACTGTGTCTAAGCAATGTTTGCTGACTGGCTAGATAAATGAATAAATATACACTGGGTGGTTTTGCTTCTAAGAGGAAACTTTTTTTTTTTTTAAGTAACAGATTCAGGGTCCTGAAGTGGTGGAATCCTAGAGCGCCCTGTCCAACAGGCTGCATAGACAGAGGGGACTGAAGGGGGCTTCTAGGGTAGGCAAAGGGCCTGCAGGTAGCTCTCACCTCTACCACAAACAGCAGGTGCTCATTGCTCTCCCAGAGTAGAGACAAGATGATGCCTTTGAAGTCCCTGCAACCCAAACAAAGTAACCTGTGAGGTGTCTCTTCCAGAAGCACCCACACAGACAGAACCAAGCAAGTGTTCTGAATGTTCTTCTCCAGCCCTGCCACTCCTAGTAATTACACATTACTGCTCCAGAACTTTGCCCTTTAAACAGCCCAATTAAAAAAAAAAAAAAAAAAAAAAAGCTATGAAACTTCTTGGTCCCATTTGTCATTTGTTCCTTCTCTTCTTCTAGCTTCCGATACTTTCTGTTCCTCTGGAACACCCTAATCAGTGAGTTGGGGATTGATTGGTTTGACTGGTTAATTAATCTCTGTCTCTCCCAGCAGACTATAAAGCCTATCAAGTATTTAAAATACTTATTAGGAGATTATTAGACGGATATATCTTTGGTACCTGAATTTCCTGCATGAGCTCAGACAAACAGATGGCCATAGTCCACAAAAATAAAACTTAAATTTAACTAATCAGAAATAGCTAATGGGCCACTAACTAGGGACTTTGCACAGCAACTAATCAAATATTTTTTTCTTGCTTCTGTGAACACTTCCGCTTGGTGCCTGCCCCATGGAGCTCTTGACCACAAAAAGTTCCCCGCTCATGAATGCCTATCTGCACAAATCCACTTGATGGTAGCATTTTCATGTTCTGGAGTTCCCCGAATGAAGACTGTGGCAAGGAGAAGTTTATCAGGAGCACTGGTGGTCTCTAGGCTGTTCTGCTCTAAGACAGCAGGCAGAGCAAGCCATGAGGAGCAAGCTAGTAAGCAGCACCCCTCCATGGCCTCTGCATCAGCTCCTGCCTCCAGGATCCTGCCCTGTGTGAGCTTCTGTCCTGACTTCCTTCAGTGATAAACAGTGATATGAAAGTGTAAGCTGAATATAAACCCTTTCCTCCCCAAGTTGATTTTGGTCATGATGTTTCATTATAGCAATCATAACCCTGACTAAGACAGGCACCTCCTCCATTCACTCTAAGCAGGCATTATAGCCATGGCTCACACACCAGAGACTAAAAAACACATTTCTACTGGCTGGTGGATATTCATGCCCCATTAGCTTGCCAGATCCTAAAATCTATATACATTGGTCAATGGTCTATTATTTCAAAACTTATTCATTTTACTTTTAAGGCATGCAATTATATTGAAATGAGGGAAAATTAACACTGACATTTTAATGCATCCCTTCCAGTTAATTTTACTTAAAATCAGACATAGCTTCACATGAATTTCAGATAGTCTCTGTCCATTTATAAAACTCTTAGTGCCCCTGTATTGGGATATTGGGATATGATCTTAAATGGTTGTGGAACATCATTAAATACGGATGTACCAAAGTTGGCAAGCCTTTGCTTTTTGGAATTTCGGAATTTTTTCTTCATTTTCAATAGACATGCAAAGAATTGCACAAACAAGCATGAAATAGAAAGGTCTCACTTCACTGCATGAAACCCTGGCTTTATCAGATTTCTAGAAAATCAGCAACAAGGTATTGCTTAAGACTTTTTTTTTTCTTTTTTTGCACACTAGGCAACATGTTTTTGCTAGTCCAATAGAATCTTAGCCTTAGGAAAATTCCTTGCTTGAGAGTAACAGAATAGTCCACCAATCAAGCTCCTTCAGTAACCATTACACATTTCTCAAAAGCTAATAAATACCCTTCAACATTCTAGTTTCCCAGAGGAGTTCCCAGGGGAGATTGGTGATATACAGAGAACTCTAATAGAACCCCAACAACCAATTGGTGAGCATAACTTTGAGTAACTTCCAGAGACATGACCTCACTCATCCTGGTCACCAGACACTGGTCCCAGGCTCCTCGATGAACCCTAAAATAGTGGCATCTAGGTCACGCTCTCTTAGGGGCTAGCATCACATGACCTTGGATCTGATGGTATGTGTCATAATTCCCTATGCTCTAAATCATGGCCATCCACCACTGTAGTGCCCTAAGTGGTCCCACCACAGTGACCAAATTTGGCCTAAGGCTGTGAACCATCTCTTCACCTCAATGCTCTGAAAGTTCTTATGGTTCTTATGCTCTCTTCCAGGCTTCAGAACAGAGCAGTTCCAAGCAACTGGTTACAAAATTCAAGCTGCACGGAATGTCTTTGTTCAAGGAGCTTTCCCTTTGCTGGGTGGATGAGCTCTTTGAGAGAAAGGTATGAAGACTTGTGGATGGCTGGTTTTGATGGCTTCTGGAATTTCTGGAAGGATGATTGTTGGTGACCCCTGCCTTCTACGCAGAGCATTTTTTCCCTCTCCAAAGGTGGCCCTCTTCTGCAGTCCTGGGTTAGTTGGTGAGTGAGTCTTGGGTGAAGTATGGAATGGGCTTGTCCCCTGCGAATTTCTTGGTGACCCAGTGAGGCTGAGCATTTCTTTCCCTTGTGTGTTTATCTCTAAATTTCTTCTTTTTGGTTTGAATTTTTTAATTCAAGGACACTTTTATTAGAGTTTAAGAGAAAAACAGTACAGGTTAGGCAAAAATCCTGGCAACTACCAGGAGATGGAGAGGAAAATCATGCCTTTAAGTCAGGCGTAGAATAGAAATAGCTGGCTGGGGATGGAGAGATAGCTCAGTGGTTAAGAGCACTGACTGCTCTCCCAGAGGACCTGGGTTTGATTCCCAGCATCCACACGGCAGCTCACAACCATTTGTAACTTCAGTTGCAGGGGATCTGATGCCTTCTTCTGGCCTTGACAGGCTCCTGCGCACACATAGTACAGACATAACCCAGGCAAACACACACATAAAATAGAAACAAAGTTCATGTGTTGTGTGGTAGCTTGAATGTATTTGACCCCCACAAGCTCACAGAGAGTAGCACTATTAGGAGGTGTGGCCTTGTTTAAAGAAAGTGTGGTCTGATTGGAGGATGCCGAATGACAGGTGCTTTTAATCTACACCTTGAGCCCGCAGGGCACATCTTTAATCTGGGCCACATCTTCTGTTGGAAGTGTGTCACTGTGGGGCAGGCTTTGAGGTCTTTTTCTCAGTGTAACAGTTCAGTTGATTTCCTGTTGCCTACAAGATGTAGGACGCTCAGCTCCAGCACCACATCTGCCTGCACACTGCCATGCTCTCTGTCATGATGATAATGAAGCTGTAAGCAAGCCACCTCAATTAAATGTTTTCTTTCTAAGAGTTGCTAACTAGGACATGCTGGAAACTCAGGGCGTGGGTTAGTTATCACAGGAATGAGGTCCTCATGAAAAGATATGTTTGGAGACAGGGTCTTGTTTTGTAGCCTGGGCTGGCTAAATGTGTGATCCTCATTCATTAGTCTTGGGTTCTAGGATTATAGGCAAGAACCACCATGCCTGGCTTGATGCTGGCAGCACTGCCCTGAACTTTCCAACTTTCTGAACTGTAAGAAATACATCTCGGATGTTTAGACATTCTGTTATAGTGACAGTGAGTTAAGATAGGACTTGGGGACATTATGTGTCACTGAGAAAGTCAAATGCTAGAAGTCCTTTTGTATGATAATCTCCAGCTGACAAAATTACAAGAAAAAGCCAAGCAAATTCCTGATTCCTCGGTGTTGGGGGTAGAAAAGGAAGAGTATGAGGGAGATGGTTTTAGGGGTGGAACAGTTCTGTATCTTGACTATTGTGGGAGTCACTTCTCTATGGAAATAAAATGACACAGAATTAGAGGAACAGAGTCAGGGTTTCTGTGGCACAGGATGTCACATGCATTGAATGAGGGCGTATCAAGCTGTCAATGTGAGGTCTCTCCTGAGTCATCTGGTAGGTTAGACATCCTTCCTCAGATAATTCTCAAGCTCAAAGTCTGCCAAAAAGAGTAGGGATCCTTCAGTGAGAGAGTGGAACTCCACTGTAGAGCTTGGTGTTTTCAAGGGCTTCTGATGTCTTCAACGTGACATTCCACTGATTTGCTCGAAAGAAGCTATATTAAGTAAACTGCCTTTTGTTTTAATTGAAGGACTGAAAAGGAAAAGAGTGACGCAGTAGGAATAGAAAAGCTGTAAAAAAACAAAACAATCCCCCAAATAAGACAACCAAAGCCTTCAAACCTCACAAGGGTCACAGTGCCATGAAATGCTCAGCTTGAAAAAATGTGAGTTTTTTGGTGAAAAATGTCTCAAAAAACCACACATATTAAACTAAGACAAACTGATCTTGCCATGTAAGTTTATCTTCCCTTCTCCTCCACCATCCTCACAGAGAGAAAGAATCTCACGAAGGAAAGGTTCTCACAGGGGGAAAGGATCTCACAGAGGAAAGGTTCTCACAGGGGGAAAGGTTCTCACAGGGGGAAAGGATCTCACAGAGGAAAGGTTCTCACAGGGGGAAAGGTTCCCTCAGAGGAAAGGTTCTCACAGGGGAAAGGTTCTCACAGGGGAAAGGTTCTCACAGGGGGAAAGGTTCTCACAGGGGAAA
>PVIH01011366.1:0-69621 GCA_004025045.1 Sigmodon hispidus
GGGATCAGAAACACCCTGGACTGACCCTTCGAACCCCACTCCAACTATAGGAACACCAGACTCACTCTTGAGGGAGGGGGGACAAAACTGGATTTGGCCAGGAGTGGAGACTGATCCAAGCATTATTGGGTCAGTGGGACCATAGGACTGTCTGCTCCCTGCCCAGGGAGGGGATGGGGAGTTGCAGAGAAGAAAAATGGCCAGATGTGGTGGGAGGGGGAAGGGACCTTGAATAAGGATATACAGGGATGGAAAAAAAAATTCAGAGGGAAAGCTGAACACAAAGTAAATATATGTGTAGCAATCTTATTTGCATTATCACCCTTGATAAGACATGCTTATGATTCTTATCCTCTTTATAGTTATTGTTAACTTTTCTGCATTTTAAAGTCATTTTACTGTTTTTTTGATAAATACAAAATGAAGGGAAAAAAGAAAAAAAAACAAAACAAAAAAAGAATTTTCAGCTCTGAATAGGCTATGATCTAACAATTAATTTTTTAATAGCAATAAACATATTTCTCCACTTAAAAATAGGGTGTTTGGAAACATCCACATCCTCAAATCATTCCTTCCTTTCCACCATCCAGGAAAGAAAGCAAAATAGCTGGGTGAGATTTGACTGTGGTGTTTCTCTCTTTGATATTTCTGCCTTTCCGTGATATCTGGCTCTGAGTTTCTTTTAGTATAACTACAATTCCTGCTACAATAAACTTTCCAAAATTAAGTTACAGTGATATCTCTCTCTCTCTGTCTCTCTCTCTCTGTCTCTCGTGTGTGTGTGTGTGTGTGTGTGTGTGTGTGTGTGTGTGTTATGTGCACTCAAGTTACCCTTGAGACAGATTTCCTTTTTACCTGATGCTCTGTTTTCAGAGACTGAAAGACTGAAGACTGTCTGGTCAGCCAGCTCTAGGGATGTGGTTGTGGGGTTCCAAGTGCAGTCCTAATGTTTGTATAGAAAGTGTACTTGTCCATATCCCCAGAGTCAGGAACTCAAAAATCATAATGGAAGATGTGATGTTCTTCTAAAATTCCAGAAGATATGACAGTAACATATGGCTTGATTGAAACTTCCATTTGGTCAAAGTATGAGATGTTAAGACCCTGATCTCATGTTCACTGGAAATACTTCATGTTGATTCCTATGGAGAGATCTGAGTATGCCATCCAAAGTAAATTTTTGCCTCTGTATGTTGATAGGGCTAATACTGGGCAAAGCCCAGCCTTGAAAGAGAAATCTAAATGTACTGGACAGCAGGTATAAACAATAAGAACCTGAAAAGGCCTCTATGCACCTGTCTCTTGGCCTCCATTTCACCAGCAAGTCAGTTATTGTTATTGCCTATACCACCTACCCTCTAAAAATGGAAACATAGACACAGACACCTAAGAATTCTGAGCAGAATTTCCTCCCAGAGATTCTCCATAGCAAGTGGATGGAGGAGAGGTGGGTATCTTCATAGAGGATACAGGATACTCCCTTCAAAGCAGGGAGACAGGTAATACTGTGGCTGAGCTTCAGGGAAGAGCAGGAGAACTGAGATGGGCACTTACTGTCATATATCCCTGAAGTGGGAAGCAGCCACAGAGCACTGTCTCAGAGCATCAAATCCAATGCTACAGCCGGAAGGTTTCTAAGAAACAGAGCCCAAGAACATGAGTATGGGGAACTTGTTTAGTAGTACAGTTCCGCTATTGTCATTTCCTATTCTCCAAATCTACCCTGTCCTGGAGATAAAAGTGAAGGAAGACTAGAGTAATAAAAAACATGCCTTGATTTTGATTTTAAATGGCTTAGAAAATACAATCAAGAAATAAACATACAGAAAATGGTATAATGAACAAAGTCACTCAGACAGAGCAGCCAAGAAGAGGCCAAGCATTATTTAAATAGTTCTGAAAGTCTTGATGACTTTTGTATTTTTTTTATTTCATCTTCCCTTGTGAGTGTTTGTGGAGGTCAGAGGACAATGTGAGGAAGGTTCCAGTTTTTTCCTCCACCATGTGGGACCAGGGATCAAACTCAGCTCAAAATCAAAAGACAATATTTCAGTCTCCACCCCCTGATCTGCTAGGATTATAGTCATGTCCCACCACACTCTGCATATTTTAATCTTTATGCTAGGATTTATTAATCTTTCACCATGAATCCTAAAATATTATCTTTATTATATTATTCTCCTCATCCAAAAGTTTTCATTTTTGTGATCTAGATTAACTTATACTAATGTTACCTCTGAGACCATTAAGTCAGAGCAATAGCAAGCTCACTGAAGTGGACAAACATTTCCTAAAGTTCAAATTTTTACTTCAGAGTTCAGATTTTCTTATTTTTGATCTTATGCATTATAGCAAATGTTTTTTGTAAGAACAATCACAGTATGTATCCCCTAAAGTAATAATGGTATCCCATTATTATATTAAAGATGAGTAATTCACTCCACAGCTCTCTCGCTCTCGTGCAGAGCAGGAACACCATGTCTGAGTCTCCCATTGTCTCAGCAAGTGTTTGAAGTGAGGCATGAGTACTCAGAAATGGCGTTACAGGGCTGGGGTGCCAAGAGCCTTGCTGCTGCACTTGCAGAAGACCTGAGTTCAGTTCTCATGATTCAAGGCAAGCAGCTCACAACCAGCTGTGATTCCAGCTCCTACAGCTCTGATCCCTTCTTCTGGTCTCCAGGAGCATGTGAACACATGTGTGCAAGTTAATACATGTAACATAAATAAAAAGAATCGCACTGATATTGCATTGTTTTGTTAAAGAAAATCTTTTAAAAACTGGATTTTTCTTCTTTTTTTTCTAAAATTTATTTATTTTTTAAAAAAGTCTTTTTTTTCCCATGTATACCCCCACAAAACTGGCTTTTAAAAAATCTTCTTAGGTACTGTGAACACTGCCATGGCTACCCTTGGTTTTAGTGATAATCCCTTGACTGCAGTAAAGAGGCTAGGACTTTTAACCACTGTGACTTTTATATCAACATTGCCCACCATAGAACACCACAGCATTACTATAAGAATACTTTTGACTCATGTATCCTGTGGTGTGCCTTGAGACCCAGGAGTTGCTGACAGCCTCTTTTGAACATCTCTCTTAAAACAAAAAAGTCTGTTGTTGAGGAGTACTCTCTTATTAACACTCCCTGAATGGAAGGAGGAGACATGAGTGTGGGGTGCTTTGATACTCTAAGGAGAATATGACCATCAGAAATGCTAGACTGGATAACATTTTCCTTTCCAGGACTCAGAGAAGTTCAAAATGGATTCATGAAAAAGTAGCAATAGATTATAATGGGAAATAAGTGGACCTTTGGAAATGGGCATGCTAAAGAAACATTTCTTAAGGTGTCTTTTCAGGAGTCTGAGGCATACTTTGGCATATTTCAGCACATATAATGTGCCCTGGATACAGGACAGTTTGGGACTAGTGTTCTAACTTCGATGGACTCGAGGTGCTAGTGAATGTGGGAAGATAATCCAGAATCCATGCTACCACTCTCTAATTTCTAGGCAGCTTTACTCCAAATGAAGGGTTTAATTAGGGTGAGAAAATGGCTTTTCATTGATGGAACACACTCAAGATTGGCACACCAAATTGTTGTCATGGCTAGACTGAGTGAATTCGATGAAGAGAAAGGCAATGTTCAGCCTTATAAAGAAGTGCTTTGCATAGCAAGACTTTGATCAGGTTCCTGGTGCTGCCTTCTCTCCCTGATCAACCAAATTAGGATGGCAGAGCATCTCCACCTCTGCCTTTTGCTCAAAGTTGGCAAAAAGCTTAGAAAGCAAAAACAGCCAATAGATGACTGTGGGTTTTTTTTTAAAAGATGCTTACTATTTTAAAAGATGAATTATTATATACTTGCTCACAAGGGTTTGCATTTGTGGGGATTTAGTTTGGAGCTTCTCTTTGAAAACCATACTGCCTAATAACAAGGTGATCAAGAGCAAAACCCCAAATCCTCATTATCTCAAATTATACAAAGCTTCTGCTGGCTGGAAAATAAACTATCAAAACGAACAGTTGGAGAACAAAATTATTTCATCACAAAACCTAGAAAATTGAAAATAAAGAAAATAAACAGAAGCAAAGCAAACAGGTTGCAGAAAACATTTGAACTGATGGCACAGCTAGTTAGCCAGACACTTTCAGCTCTCATTGTAAAGCACATGTACAACAAAGGATTAATTCACCGGATGATACATCTGCCTCCTATGCGGTCATCTCTAAGCCCTGGAAAAATGTTGTCCCTTGAGAGCATCTTTGATTGTGGGTACAGTTCAGTGATAAAGCACTTACTTACCATGTACAAGACCCTGGGACAGATCCCTAGAAGCACAAAAACATAAAAAAGAAAGTGTCTCTGTCTCTCTGAAGACCAAGGGCCATGTGAAATGTTTTTGTCATCTCATATTTTAGAGGAACTAGAAGTCAACTCAACAATATGAGAACTTGACCTGGACCCTGTCCCATGTTCTCTTGTAGCCTTTAATCTGTATCTTTTTATTTTAATAAGCCATTGCCATGAGCATAAGAGACTTCAATAAATCCTGAATCCATCCATGCATCACTGAATGTAGGGATGGTGTTTGAAAGCTGTGAACTTAAATCTAGTCTTAGATGTGTGAATGGCCTTGGGAACCCTCAGTTTTGCCATTTATGTTCACAGTGAGAGTCATTGTACCCCAAATCTCTCCCTTGGTGTTGGAGTACCCAGAAGCAAAAGCTAGATGAAAGACCTTAGAGAGAAAGAACAGGGATGCTAATCCAATCACATTTTCCTCTTGCATCTGGCCTCTGACAGAGCTGTCCAGAGACCAACAGATTGAAAGCAGACAAAACAAATTTACCACTTACACCTCAAGGAAACCCACTGGGTGCTGTCAATGTCATGTTCAGTTCAGAATCCTAGCTTTCCTTTGCGTTCTGTGAATTGGAATTACTCAGTGGAGCAAAAATATAAAGGGTAATGCTGCCAGGTTACCAGGTAAGAGGGGTGGGGGGGGGCTATACAGAGCGCTCGATGTTTCTCACTCTGGGAAGCTGGCAGCATGCAGCTAAATTTAGACCATCAAGGAGGACAGGGGTGTGGTGGAGGGATGAAGGGGGGAGTGGGGAGGAGGGGGCAGGGGGTGTTTGTTGTGTATATGGGGGGGTCAGCCAGTGGTGACTGGGAAGTTGCCTGTGCCACATTGCCTCAGATAGTCAAGACCCCAAATCCAGTGGAGACAAACAAAATGACAAGTCACAAAGGAAATTCAGACCCTGAGGCTTCAGTGTGGGCTTCCATTTCAAAAAGACAGAGAGAAGTCCATTTCTAGCATCTGAAAGGTGAAAAGCTGTAAGAATTCCACGACCAAAGCACCAATTTATTTTCCCTTCAGGACATCACTTTCCTCACAGCAGCTCATGAACTACAGTTAGGTGGGTCTCGGTGGCCAGTTTTCTTGTAAGTTGAGAAGACAGCCATGTGCACAGCTGCACCTGTGATGAGTTCCAGGAACAGCACCTGCCAAGCCACTGCACTTGGGACATGGGAAATGAAAGCCACCCCAGCAAGCTCTGATTATCTTCATTTGAGAACCAAGTTCACTCTTCACAGGGTCCAGTGGCCTGGCACATGGAGGACCTAAGAGCTATCTGTTTTAAATCCAAGTGAGACTCAGAAGCATTCATCTCTGCTTGCAGGGATTTGAAGAGATGCAGAGTCTCTTCTGCTCCCATCTGACCCCTTTGATTCTTTTCCACATTCACCATTCATTTAATACACCCTTTCTATGGCACTGAGAAATCTTTCATGAAAAACTATTTTGCAAAATCCCAAATTTATAACTCAGGAACAGTGGTATTTTATGTCATTAAAGAACAAGACTATGTAACTTGGGAATCTGAACACGCTCCCTCAGCCATGTGGTTTCTTGCAATGTGACAAGTTTGTGCAGGTGTGGAAATGTCCATATGTATGTGTTTCTAGGTGATTTTTCACACATTGAGGAGGCAGGCAAACAAGGGGACACCTGGGCTCCAGTGGGACCCATCACACCATAATAATCTGTCAAATGCCCCTGGATTTTCAATAGCTTCACTTACCTTAGTACCAATTCATTTATCAGGCATGTTTCTAGAAGATACATCTGCTGTTACATAGGTAAACATTCTCTAAATTTCTTTAATGTGTTTCTTTCTCTCCATCTTCCTCCCTCCCTCCTTCCCTCTCTCCCTCCTGTCCTTCCTTCCCTCTTTTATTGTGACATGTACCCTTCCAAAAATCTGCAGAATAAGCCAGATACATGTTCTTTCTAAATCCCAATTGGGTTTCTTATTATCTTGGGAGTCCAAAATATAACCAAAGAATCTGAGGAACTGATTATCTATCTATCTATCTATCTATCTATCTATCTATCCATCCATCTATCTATCAATATGTTCATTCTTATAAAAATGGAATCAATGGCAAAATGGAATTGTAGTCACTCTTAAGAAACTTAGCATCTAATGGTTAAAGAGAAATCTAATCAAGTGTTAAGAACCTGTGCAAGTGCAATGTTATATTCTGATAGGGCAGGTGTGGAGGGAATGTTTCATCTGTATGCTGTAAATAAAGGAACTGTTTTGGCCTTTGTCAGGTGCTGAAGACGTAGGCAGGGAAATTGAGGGTCAGGTACGAGGAGGAGTGCTAAGTTAAGGCAGTCTCGACCCAGCCGTCAAAGAAGAAGCATGTAGGACCCAGGTGAGCTAGGGGCCACAGGACAGATTAATGGAAATGGGTTGAGTTGAGATGAAAGACCTAGCTAGGAATGCACCTGAGACATAGGCCAACTAGGATGAAATTAACATAAGCATCTGAGTCATTTTTAGGGGAGAAGTAAAAGCCGCCATGGCAGGTTAGACCTCTGGCCCATACGGTCAGAAATCTCTTTACAACAGGCAGGTGTATAGAACCTGAAAAATATACAGAGGAAATATATAGGAAGTAGCAGAAGAAGTTGTATCTCAAGTGATTATGAAGTACTGAGTATGAGTTATAGGAAGAGGACTGAGAAACTGGTCCCAAACTGGAGGTACCTGGGTAACAAAACAGAAAATCACTGACATGCTGAAGACTGAGGGTAAGAAAAGAAGCATCATCACTAAGGGCTCTTGGTGTTCTTGTACAGCCACCTGGATAAATACTTGGGCTTATATCCAAATAGTAGCAGCCTTTGACTGAAGGATACGATACACACAAATTTAAAATCCTTCAAGTCTTACCAAGGTTGTTAGTATGCCCTGTAACTGGACTTGCATGATACTAGGAAGCATAGCACCAGCAAACAGAGGTCTAATCAAGAGAAACATGAAGTTCAAAACTGGGAAATCATGTTTGGATCACAGTATGGAACAGTAGTGGGAAACACAGTCCCCAGTTCAAAGCAGGATTGATGGATGGGCTAACTTGATAATAGCCTGAGATCTCTTGATAATTGTCATTTTACTCTCTGTCATGAGTCTTAAAGTCTGACAAGATGCTTAATCTACAATGTAGAAGATTCAGGTTTAAAAATAAAGGGATATAAGATACTTGGTAAGCAATGAATAATTCATTCACAGGACAGGCCATCCTTAGAAACAAAGAATTCGTCTTCACTCAATAATTCAATATATTCATGGTAAAATATCAGGCCACAGAACACTTAACAAGCTTAATACACATATAGAATGTATCAGGTGACTGTAATATCAGCTGTCTAGTACAATAAAGATAACCAGGTAATGCTAATGGCCCAACTGCCCTGACTTTCCCAGATAAGAATACCTAAGAATACAATAGCAATATCAGGTTAAGCCTAATAAAATATATTATATTTTATCAGTCCACTGATCAAAGTGTTTATTATAGGGCATATTCAAAGCTTACAATGGAGAATTGAAGAAGAATAAGACTAAGACTTTTCAATGTTTGTTTAATGAGATTATAATCTAATTTAAATTATCTGAATGTGCAAAATAGGAAAATAATCAATGGAAAGTTCATGCCCCAGGTACAGTGGAAATAGCTAGTAGGTTCTGCAGAGGACTGGCTGAACTTTGGGCAGGAAAGACAGAAGCAACAAAATTCAATGACAGTTAGATGGAACTGGAGAGAGTTGCTGATAAAATGGTGTTCTTATTCATTTATAAAAGGAAATAATCTAAAATCAATTGTGGGTTTTGGTTCCAATACATACACACCAATACACTGTCATCACCTTTGGACCTTCAATCATCCCAATTCTCCAGCTATCATGATTAGATTCAGTAATCTGATAACTGTTATTGAATTTTTAAATCTATTCATCTATTCTAGTACATTATCAAATCAAAAAGAAAATAAATGGGTCTATTTCTTCTCTAAACACTGCACTGACTGACATGTGTCAGGTAATGACATGTTCTGACAATTTAAATTCTAATGACTTTTGTGGAACCATCTCAGGGGATTACTTAATGCCTTGGAAACTTTTAGAAGATAAAGTAGTTTATGGATAGTCTGAAATTTTCTCGTGTATTCTCATGAGAACATCTCCTTTATAAACAAGCGAACACAGGGACATTTTTTTGAACCATACAGTCTCTCTAAGGGCACCTCTGACACACACACACACACATGATCTTCAGTGAGACCCTTAGTGTATACTCTATTTGCACATCTGTCCAAAACCACTCATATCTAATAATTACTACTCAAGCTCAACATGATGGACCTGCTTTATTGAGAGATCATCATCAATCACCCTCCATTCACTACCTAGGCAATGCTAGACAAAGTCTAGTTCTCATATTTCAGTCCTACAAGGATCAAGTCTCCAGCTATTATTGATTCTGACTTGAAACTTAAGAAGCAGAAGCCCAGTGTCTTCAATAGCCTTTTACATGCTCATGAATATTTCCTGAGCAAGACTTTGCCCCTAACATGTAGATAAAGATGTAAGCATTTTAATCCATTGTGTATTAGCATTAAATGTTTATTATCTTACATGTATAGATGTAAGACAAACTCACAAAAAGTAGCAACCAGGCATTTTACAAAAAGACTCTATAGTTAAGAAAAGCATGTCTATATTTCAAAAAGCTGTCAGTCGATCTTCTGAAAGAGTACATTTTGAATCATTAAGAACTGCAGGAGAAGAAAATTTATAATACTATTTTGGGGATAGAGTAGAAGGAAGATAAAATTTAATGAACCTTCATTTTATGTAAATACAACAGAATGTTGGATTTATAGGACTGATAACATCAGGGAACTCATTTAGTTTTATATAACCCAAGGTCCCAAACTTAAGGAATTAATCTGTTAAAGTTATTACCCTGTTAGATCAAGGACCAGTAACTTTGTAAAATATGTACACCAGGGCACCAACCCTGGGTGGCAAAGAGCAGATGGAAGTTTTGGCTGATGCAAAATAGAAAGGAGTGTTTTCTCAACAAATGAAATGGTGGGGGCACAGTCCTAATAATTATAAACAAGTGAAAGCATGTGTTGCTTAGTCCTAACACAATCATAACTTGGCAGAAAGTTTTCCTTAGGAGCTGGTCCATAAAGAAAGATGACTGAAAAAATTCTGGGTCCCATTTTCTGGGGACACAGGGACAGAAATGAAATAACATGATAAACCTAAAAGAGGTAGGGAACTCTGCACCAAATTCTGGAACTGACAGAATTGAGAAAAATCTGATAAACAGAGGTAGAAAGGCTGAAGATGAGGTTAAAAAATAAAAGTTTCTAGAAGATCAAACTGACACATTGTCCAAAGAGAACTCCATAGTAGGGAAGATGCCTGCCTGCCTGCCAGAATCCAGGGGCCACACATCTTTTTCTAGTTTAGGAGTGAAATCAGCCAACTATTAGGTACAAGATAAGAGGATTGGAGCACTCCAGGAAGTCAGAATAAAATACTACATCTAAAGGCAAGAGCAATATTAGGAAAATTCCAAGAGTAACTTGGTTCTTAGAAATAGGAGTCATGGTTCAAGGACCACAATGAAATCTTAGATGGATGAACACACACAATACAACTTTGAAATGAGTTTGAAAAGGTAGGGAAGGGGAAAGAGCCAGGTCTCAGACTCCTTCCCCACCTCCAGTCTCCGCCCAGATCTCCCTATTGACTCCCTGTGTCACAAGCCAGAGAATATGGAGGCTTGTTTACCCAGAAGCCGGTAGAGAATCATGGTAACTAAAGGCAGCACATCCAGTGGGAACTATCTCCCTTTAAGTATCAGACTACCCAGGGGAAGGCTATTTCTCCTGCCTTTAGCATTCCCTAGCTGCCTGCAGTTTTTAGCGTAGAGTTCAGGTCTCCGGGGCTTTTTCCAGACAAAGCTAGCATGTCTATTATTACCCTTGTTCGGCTCGTGTTTAGCCAGTCATGTTTCTAAGACTTTATGGGTGTGGCTTTTAACACTGCTAGGAGACACAGATTCACACCAAACTCCTTTGTCCTTCTGGCTCTTAAAACTCAATCTTGGGGCTGGAGAGATGACTCAGTGGTTAAGAGCACTGGCTGCTCCTCCTAGGGGACCCAGGTTCAACTCCCAACACCCACATGGCAGCTCATAAAAGTCCATAACTCCAGTTCCAGGGAATCTGTCACCTTCACAAAGACACGCATGCAGGCCAAACATGAATACATGTGAAATAAAAATAAATTAATAATTTTAAAATATCAATCTTTATGAGCAAACCCAGCAGGCTGCCTATAGACTTTTTCCTCTTTCTCTTCGTTCCCTCAAACCAAATTCTTCAGTCTTGCTCCTAGCACTGAAACAGGACTCCAACTGCAGCCTCCCTTTCCCCTCCTCACATCTCCTATGGGTCCCACAAACTATCTCCTCCTAATCTCCCTAAACCCACCTGCTGCTATATCCCAGCCTCCAATGTCAGCAGGCAATCCTGCTCAACCATAGGCCACACCTGCCAGAAACTAAGTAGGCTTCAGTCAGACCTCCTCCTCTCTCGTCTTCACCCAGATCCAATTCCCCAGTCTTATGCCCAACTCTGCAGCAAAGCACTCTTGGCAGCCTTCCCTGACCCCTGCTTCCATATCCTGTGGATCCCACAGGTCTTTCCCTTCAGTCTTCCTACCTCCATCTCTTGCTTTGTCTCAGACCCCAACCCCAGCAGAAAACCCTACTAAACCAAGGGCTACCTCTCCCAGGCCAACAAATAGGGCCCACACCTCTGCTACTGCTCCAGAGATCTAACCTCCACCCAGTCTTATTGCCAGATCTATAGCAGAAGTCCTTCTGTGGTCTCCCTTTCTTCCCTGACCCCATCTCTACTGTATCACAAAGACCTTCTTCTCCAAGTTTCACTTCCCAAATTAACCCAGTATCTGGGCCTCCAACACAAACACACATCCTATGTGAACACAGCAGCTGAGTCAGCCAGGAAACAAGCAATACATAGCCACCACACTCTACAAAAATCCAGAGAGGAAACAGAGATAAATCATCAAGATATCCACCCAACAAAGACAAATTCAGGAATCAGAACCTAGACCTATAATCATACCAAACTCAGATAGATGCCTACATGTCAGCATAGAAACAAAATCATTAACCGCCAGAAAAATATGTCTCCACTGGAGTCCAGCTGGCCTACCACAGCAGGCCCTGAATATCCGTGCATAACTAGAGCACAAGAAAAAGACCTTAAAACCAGCTATATGATAATGGTAGAAGTCCTAAAAGAGAAAATAAATAAATCCCTTGAAGAAAACTTGAAAAACATAAACAAACAATTGGAGGAAATAAATAAATCTTTTAAATCCAAGAGATTTTTTTTAAAACCACAAACAGTTTAAGGAAACAAATAAAACTGTTCAAGACCTGAAAATGGAAATAGAACCAAGGAAGAAAATCTGAGATGAGAAGATTCTGGAAATGGAAAGTTTAGGACAGGAACTACAGAGGCTCGCTTCACCACCAGAAATAAGAGAGAATCTCAGGTACTGAAGATACAATAGAGGAAATGAATCATTTAGTCAAAGAAAGTGTTAAATCCAAAAAACTTCTCACACAAAATATGTAGGAAAATTGGGACAATGTGAAAAGACCAAACCTAAGAATAATAGGTATAGATGAAGGCGAAGAAAGGCCAGTTTAAAAGCCCAGAAAATGTCTTCAGCAAAATCATAGAAGAAAAAAATTCTTACCTAAAGAAAGACATGCCTATAAAGGTACAAGAAGCAAAAAACACTAAATATACTGGGCCAGAAAAGAAAGTCCCCTAGCCACATAATAATCAAAACACTAAACACACATAACAACAACAAAAGAGTATTAAAATCTTTAAGAATAAAAAGCCAAGTAACATAATATTAGAATCACACTCAACTTCTCAATGGAGACTTTAAAAGCCAGAAGGGCCTGGACAGTTGTATTTAAGACCCTAAGACACTACAGATGCGAACTCAGACTACCATACCCAGCAAAACATTTAATTACCATAGATGGAAAATAAGATATTCAATGATAAAGTCAAATTTAAACAATATCTATCTACAAACCAAGCCCTACGGGAGGTGCTAGAAGAAAAATTCTGACCTAGGAAGGTTGACTATATCCCGTGAAAACACAGGAAGTAAATAATGTCACACCAACAAAATAAGAAAATGGAAACACACATACGTACACACACACCACAACCACCACCAACAAAATAACAAGAATCAGCAATCATTGGTCATTGATTTTTCCCAATATCGGTGGTCTAATAAGAAAAATACAGATTAAGAGAATGGATACAAAACCAGGATCCATCCATCTGTCTCATCCAAGAAACACCTCAACATCAAGGATAGATATTACCTCATGCTAAAGGACTGAAAAAAGATATTCCAGCAAATGGACTTAAGAAGCAAGCTGTTGTAGCCATTTTCATACCTAAAAAAATAATTCAAGTTAAAACTAATTAAAGGAGATAAAGAATGACATTGCATACTCATAAAAGAAAAAAATCTAACAAGATGACTTTTCAATTCTTTTTTTTATTATTATGAATAAAGAAGTCACATTTTCTATCCTTGTTTATCCTTATTCAAGGTTCCTTCCCCCTCCCACTACATCAGGTCATTCTCTCTTGTCCACATCTCCCCCATGGGCAGGGTGTCCCAAGGTCCCAAAGTCCCAATATTGCTTAGTACAGCCTCCACACCTGGCAAATCCAGTTTTCTCCCCCCAACATCAAGACTGAGTCAGGTGTTTCTCTAGGGGGAGTGGGATCCAAGGTGTCAGTCCAAGGTGTTTCTGATCCCAAGCTGTTCAGTGGTTGTGGTTTGCAGCGTGGGCATGCTTTGCTTTTTCTTTTCTTTTCTTTGTTTATTTGTTTAGAGTCCACTAATGAGTGAGTACATCCCCTTCTTATCTTTCTGGGTTTGTGATACCTTGCTCAGGAGGATATTCTCCAAATCCATCCATTTGCCTACAAATTTTGGGATATCATTTTTTCTTACTGCTGAGTAGTACTCCATTGTGTAGATGTACCACAGTTTGTTAATCCATTCCTCAGTTGAGGGGCATCTAGGTTGTTACCAGGTTCTTGCTATTATGAATAATGCTGCTATGAACATGGTTGAGCTAATGCCTTTGGAGTGCGAATGTGCATCTTTCAGATATACACCCAGAAGTGGTATTGCTGGATCCTTGGGGAGATTGATTCCCAGTTTTCTGAGAAATTGCCATCCTGCATTCCAGAGTGGCTGAACAAGCTTACACTCCCACCAAAAATGAAAGAGTGTTCCCCTTGAGATGAGCACTTTTTGAAGCGCTTTTCTGCCATTCATAATTCTTTTGCTGATAATTCCTTTTTTAGTTCTGAACCCCATTTTTTGGTTGGGTTATTCAAGATTTTGGGCTCTAGTTTCTTGAGTTCCCTATATATTTTTTAGATCAATTCTCTATCACTTGTAGGGTTAGTGAAAATCTTTTCCCATTCTGTAGGCTGTCGTTTCGTCTTAGAGACTGTGTCCTTGGCCTTACAGAAGTTTCTCAGTTTCAGGAGGTCCCACTTATTGATTGTTGTTCTTAGTGTCTGTGCCACTGGTGTTATATTTAGGAAGTGGTCGCCTGTGCCAATGCGTTGGAGGGTATTTCCCACTTTCTTTTCTATCAAGTTTAGTGTGGCTGAGTTTGTGTTGAGGTCTTGGATCCACTTGGATTTGAGTTTTGTACATGATGACAGACTTGGATCTATTTGCATTTTCTATACTCTATCATCCAGCTATGCCAACATCATTTGTTAAAGATACTATCTTTTTTCCATTGAATATTTTGGGCCTCTTTACTAAAAACCAGGTTTTCATAGGTGTGTGGGTTAATGTCAGTGTCTTCAATTCGATTCCATTGATCCACAAGTCTGTTTTTATGTCAGTACCAGGCTGTTTTTATTACTGTAACTCTATAGTATAACTTGAAGTCTGGGATGGTGATGCCTCCTGAAGTTCTATTATCCAGCAAAATTGTTTGGGAGATCCTGGCTTTCCTGTTATTCCAAATGAAATTGAGTGTTGTTCTTTCAAAGTCTCTAAAAATGTATTGGGATTTTGATAGGAATTGTATTAAATCTGTAGATTGCTTTTGATAAGATTGCCATTTTTACTAAGTTGATCCTACCTATCCAGGAACATGGGAGATCTTTCCATTTTCTGATATCCTCTTCAATTTCTCTCTTCAGTGACTTAAAGTTTTTGTCAAACATATCTGACACTTCTTTGGTTATAGTTACACCAAGGTATTTTATGGTATTTGTAGCTATTATAAAGGGTGATGTTTCCCTTACTTCTTTTTCAGCCCTTTTAGCTTTAGTATATAAGAGGGCTACTGTTTGTTTTTTTTTTTTTTTTTTTTTTTTTTTTTTTTTTTTTTTTTTTTTTTTTTTTTTTTTTTTTTTTTTTTTAGTTAATCTTGTATCCTGCTACATTGCTGAAGGTGTTTATCAGCTATAGAAGTTCCTGGTAGAAATTTGTGGGTCTCTTATGTATACAATCATATCATCTGCAAATAGAGATAGTTTCACTGTTGTAGAAAGTTTCCCGGCCCACTTGGGCCGGAGGTTTGTACCTGGCCCATGGCGGCTTTTGTCCCCCAAAGAAATGAATCACATGCTTATATTAACTTTATACTGTTTGGCCCATGTCTTAAGCACATTGCTAGCTAACTCTTTCATCTTAAATCAACCCATTTCTATTAATCTACTAATCTACCCTCCACGTGGCCCAGCCCGTGGCTCACCTGTATTTCTTACATGTCTGTATTTTCAGGGGTGGGATGGTGACTGACTAACTCTGCCCTTTTCCTGTCTGTCTGTTCTCTGATTCTCCACCCACTTCTATGGCGCTGTGCATACGCCAAACCAGTTACTTTATTTACAGCATACAGAGAACATTCCACCACATTTCACTTTTTCTTTTCCAGTTTGTATCCTCTTAATCTTCTTTCATTCTCTTATTGCTTTAGCTAAAACTTCGAGAACTATGTTGAATAGATGAGGGGAGAGGGGACAGCCTTGTCTAGTTCCTGATTTTAGTGGGATTGCTTTGAGTTTTTCTCCATTTAGTTTGATGTTGGCTGTCGGCTTCTTATAAATCACTTTTATTATATTTAGATATTTTCCCTATATTCCTGATCTCTTGGGACTTTTATCATAAAGAAGTCTTGGATTTTGTCAAAGGCTTTTCAGCATCTAAGGAGATGATCATGTGCATTTTTTTTAATCAATTTGTTTATATGATAGATGACATTTACAGTTTTTTATATGTTGAACCATCCCTGCATTTCTGGGATGAAGCCTACTTAATTGTAGTGAATGACTTTTTTTATATGTTGTTGTATTCAGTTTGCCAGAATTTTGTAGAGAATTTTTCCATCAATATTCATGAGGGAAATTGGTCAGTAATTCACTTTCTTTGTTGTGTTTTTGAGTGGCTTAGGTATCAGGATTATTGGGCCTCATAGAAAGAATTTTGCAATATTCCTTCAGTTTCTACTGACTGGAACAGTTTGAGGAGTATTGGCATTAACTCTTCTTTGAATGTCTGGTAGAATTCTGTACTGAAATCATGTGGGCCTGGATTTTTTTTTATTTGGGAGTCTTTTAATAACAGCTTCAATTTCCTTTGAGGTTATAGATCTATTTAGGTATTTAATCTGCTCTTGATTTAATTTTGGTAAGTGGTACCAATACAAAGGGTTTCTCTCTTAAAACTGACAGTAGGAAACCATTGCTGAGGACAACATCCATACAATTTATTGAACACGGAGAAGTCAAGCTGGTACCCCTAAGTTCTAGTTTCTTCAATGCAGGAAGGTACTTTACAAGCTGCCAAAAGAGAAATGTGGACACCAACCCAGTCACAAAATCTTTGACCTACAATCTATTCTGCCAAAAAATGTACTATGCAGAAAACTTGTGTAAATAGCTAATCAATGTCTAATTTGATTTAAGGCCCACCCTACAAGCAAGTGCTCATATCTGACATTGTTTGTGTACCAAGAATCAGAAACTGATAGCTCAGAGACCTAGAGTAAAACCAAACACAACCAGTATAAAATAAACCAAAAAGATGATCCCAATGATATTCTTCTGCACTCATTGATCAGTACCTTATTTGATCATTACCAAAGAGGCTCCCTCCATCAGCAGATGGAAATATATATTATAATATAATATGTTATAGTTATTTGCTTAGTATTTTTATGGAATTTCTGAATGTGAGAACAAGTGGATCTCTAACACTTGTTGTGCCTCCTCTTGGGACTCTTTCCATCCTGTTGGGCTGCCATGTCCAACTTCAATATGATAGTTTTTACATCATTTTACATTTTATTTTGTCGTGTTTGGTTGTTATTGCTTATACTGATTAGAGAGACAAAAGGGAGTAGATATGAAGAGAGGTCAGGAGCAATTGGGAGGTATAGAGGAGAGGAAACTATAATCAGGAAAAGAAAAATAATCTATTTTCAATAAAAGGACAGAAGTAATTTTATGCCCCCTTTCCCCCTTTACCGCAAAATTCTCTCTCTCTCTCTCTCTCTCTCTCTCTCTCTCTCTCTCTCTCTCTCTCTCTGTGTGTGTGTGTGTGTGTGTGTGTGTGTGTGTGTGTGACTACAATTAATGGAAACAGAGGCCATGAATTTGAAACAATAGCAAGGAGGATTATATGAGAACATTTGGAGTGAGTATAGAAAGGAAGAAAATTATGTAATCATATTATAGTTTCAGGAGCTATTAAGAAAACCTATACCAGGGTACCAAGGAAAATCAACCCCCAGTACATCAACCTAGTGAAGAAATTTGGTGCCTTCAAAGATTCCGTTCCATGCTGCATTCAGTTAATCCAATGTGCTTCCCCAGTGGTTAGTAAAGTGTGTTCTGAACTCAGGGCCAGAAACTGAAAGGGACTGAGTAGCATTTTCAGACTACTTCTCACTTCTAAGTGTGTTAATAGGACTATTGAATATCTTATGAATTTCCAATACATTTTAAGATATAATTCTGTCTTAAAAGATGTTATATAGTCATAAAAGATTATTTGACAACATAAAGTAATAAAAAAATCATTAATTCCTCAATGGATGTTTCAAACTCTAAGAAAATTGCATACATAGGAGAAGAATAACATATTCCCAGAAGGAAAAAATAATTCTCATATATTTATTAAGATTTTCTCTATCAGTTACTGATTGATACCTTTGTGGTAACAGTGCCTTAAAAGGTTCTATCATGGGTTATAAAGCTCATAAAGAGTCTATCTTTATCATCACAGGTTACACATATTCCATTCTGTAACTGGATATATATTGTGCTTCATACAGATTAAGAAAAGAAAACAATGCCTGCTGAAGTGGACCAATTAGGAAACAGTACCTGGGATGCCTGGTTTAGTCACCAGCAAGAAAAGAATTTCAGCAATTTCTGATTCCCCTGGCTAAGCTTTGCATATGGAAAACAATCTACATAATCTCAAAAGTATCTACATCTATTTATTCTCAAAATACCTATTTTGCTTTCCTCCATGATGAACAAACAATTGCTTTCGCAACATTTTTATGCTCCAATTTAGATGAGATAGGCACCAGGGAGCTATGATTTATGGACAGTTCATGAATACTAAGTTAATCCTAATACAGGATCCTTCAACATGAAACTATTGGCTTCCAGAATCCAAAGAAAAGAAGAAACTCAACAAACCAAGGATAGTAATAGTGAATTATAGCCCTGCTCTTGGATAAAACCCACATAGTCTCTCTCATGACTGCACTGTCTCATTAAGATGTTTTCAAATTCTGAAGCCATGGATAATGGCCCAGATAATGAGTGTCTTCTTTTGTTCTTTGAGCCCTTACAAAGCCCTCTTTATAAAACCTATTTTATATCTCAATCCAACATGAGTGTCATGTAGTGAACCACTATTATGTTGGTCATCAGAAGTCCTACTATGTAGGTTTTTAGAACATAAAGTGGAATAGGAGACTTCATTTCCAATGGCATTCAGATCTTTGGAAATTGAGGCAGGACATTGCTGTGTCTCAGGTTTTGCATTTGTATAATGCTCTTTCATTAAATTAACAAGGTTCACCTTTAGGTCTAACTTTTTATAGTGTACTTGTGATTAAGAACAGAAGATGTCTTTTGCATAGAAGTTGCTAGACATTCTATTATAACTATTCTCTTAGGATATCTATACAGAATTGTCATTACTTTTTAAAGCTCTGTCCCCAGTCCCAAAATCATGCATCCAATGTCATTTTCTCTATTTTCCTATAGCTGAACTTCTCCTTTTGTGATTTCCACAATCCCCCAGATAGAACAGTTTTCCCTCTTGCCCTCTAAGCCACCTGCTAATTGGCATGTGATGGAGCATCTCACCTGTACAATACCTCTCTCCTGCTAATAAGTGACACAAATGAAAGTGATCACACTTATCATATATTCCACTTGAGATTAAATAAGGGAATGCTTTATTCTGCATAAGTATTTTCCAGCTGTAGGAAGAAAATGTTAATCAGACATTAAAGATGCCAAGAAAAATAAATTCAATGTGTAAATAGCTACTTTGAGTAATTAGCTATTTACTATTTATTAGAGGCTAAATAAGATCTCCCAGTTTACCACACAACACTGGAGAAGTACTTTAAGGGGCACCACAACAAGGTAGCATTGACATATCCCTGATGAAGCATCTAGAAGTTTAATCAAGCTCTTATAGCAGTAAAAAAACACTCAGTAGACTTTATCTGGGAAAGATGAAGTGAGAGGTAGGGGAAATTTCTGCGTGCCTGGTAGAATGAGCTTATCAAATACATGGAGACCATGAGTCAACATTTCATTGATGAGGGAAGGTATCTGACATCAACAATTTAAATGGAAGAATGGAAGACAATGTTTTCGGCTATGGTTTTAGAGATTCCATTCCTTGGTCATTTGTGTGAGATAGAATATCATGTGGGGAAAGGTATGATCCTCCATGGAGAACAAGAGGCAGAACCTGAGAGTAAGGGCCTAGTGATAAGACAAACCACTGAAAGGCATGCTCTTGGTGACCCACTTCATCCACCACTTCCCAATAAGTCTTAATCAAATCATAAAGTCATTTATGGATCAAACCATTGATGAGGTCAAATTCCACACAACTCAGTCACTTCTCAAAAATTTTACCTCTACATACTGCCTTAGAGACTTGTGGAATTTGAGCACTGATACTGTCACCTTGACTAAAACATTCTGGAGTTTGGTGAAACAGACCTACTAGTTTCTTTCTGCAGGTTTTTCAGAGATTGGGAGGAGATGCAGTTGGCATGATCTGTAAGCTGGGGCTTAGAAGTCCAGCCCTCTCTCTCTCTTCTGTTCTTCTGACACAAAGAACACACTGAATATTATCTCTAGAATGTGCAACAACAGTGCTATCTTGTAACTTGAGGTTGAACCTGCTGAGACCTTGATGTTGGACTTTTCAATCTCTAGAACTAAGAAATAAATTTCTGTTCCTCAAAATCATCCTGCCTTGAATATTTTGTCACAGTAACATAAGTGGGCAAAAGGCTACAGTTTATGAACTATTGTTTAAGCTCAGCAATCCACCACTTCATCCACACCAAGCTCAGCATGACCTGATATTGGATGTCTTTCTCCTTCTTTGTTACCTTCTCAGTACATGTTGAATGACAGCATGAACTAGGATCAAAGGTCCACAGTGGCAAAGTAATCAGAATCACATCCAGCCTAGTCATATGACTTCCATTTCCTCAGAATTTTTATTGAAGAGAATAAGTAGATTAAACTGGATAAGTTTTGAAATATGGAAATGGGTTACATGGTTATAAAATTTATCAGTTGAAGCATTCAATACATTTTTTTGTAATGTATACTTAATGTTTCAACTATAATATGCCATGAGAATTTTCTTTCCTGGTGTCATCTATTTGGTGTGCTGGATTCTTCTTGTCTCTGTAAGGGTGTGTCTTTTCTTAGTTCAGGGAAGTTTCCTTCTATGATCTTGTCAAAGATTGATCTATGCCATTGACTTGGATTTCTTCTCCTTTGCATATAATTCAAAGGTTTGGTTTTTCATGGTATCCCACATTTCCTGTATGTTCCTTTATTATATCTTTTTTTTTTCATGTTGGTTGTTTAATTGGTCTGGGTCCTCTTTATCTTAGAAAACCAGTATCCTGTCTTGTGCTTGGTTCATTCTACTTGGAAAGCTAGCCTTTGAGTTTTTTAGTTGGGTTAGTTTTTTAGTTGGGTTAGTTTTTTCTTTTTAATTCCATCTTCATTTCAACTGGAGTCCTCTTCAGTGTTTCTATATCTTTATTGAATCCCCCTTTTAAGTCCTGAGTTATCATCATCATTTCTACTCAGCATTATATTTGTGTTTTCTTTTTTTAAAAAAAAAAAAGATTTATTTATTTATTATGCATACAGTTTTACAGAAGAGGGTACCAGACCTCATCATAGATGGTTGTGAGCCACCATGTGGTTTTGCTGGGAATTGAACTCAGGTCCTCTGGAAGAACAGTCAGTGCTCTTAACCTTCTGAGCCATCTCTCCAGCCCCATATTTGTGTTTTCTTAGGTATCATATGGAGGTAGCTTACTTTGTTTTATTTTTCTTATATTAAACGGTAACTGCACAAACTAAGAAATTTTACTGTGAAACTTCTATTCACACATATACTTGGATCATTTTCACCTGTTCTGCTACATTTCAGCAAGCCTTTGCATGTGCCCATGAACCTCCCCCCTTTTTTATTCAGTTCCCACCTATACATTCATGGAACTAGTTAGGCTAGCCATATCTCTAGAATTGGCATATTAGAGGCAACAATCCACATGTCTGTTCACATTCTAGAATAAAATTTCATTCTTTGTGGTTGTGAGTCTTTCCCTCTGAACCTGCTTACATGTTTATTGGTGATAGTTCACGTTTGTAGAATTACCCTGGGATTCTTATCTCATTAGATGTGGCAGCTGTAGAGCAAGTATGTGTCCCAATGGTGCTAAGAACACCATGTTCCATGCCACACATTCTCAGCCGGAATGTCTAAGTGACTTCAAAGTATCCTAAAAGGGATTATGACTTTGATCCTGATCAGGATGGGTAGGCAGATACTGGAATGGAGTTCAAGATGAGCGAAGAGCAAGATTCTGAAGTCTTTGGTTAAAAAAAAAAAAAAAGACAAGCAGTCCAGTGATTATGAAGAGGACTGGAACCATTTCTCCTCAGTGGGTGAATGCATCAGTAAGCATCATATCAGCAAGGGAAACTTTGTGACTGAACATTCATACAGAAATAAAAAGGAGATGACTCAGCCTAAGAAGCATGCAAAGATGAGCAGTACTCTCCCTCTACCTAAAACTCCATTCAGACCCTCAGTGACTCCATTTCACATTCTGACTCCATTGAGTTCAGTGTTCCAGTCCAGATACACCCCGAAACAAGTTTTATTCTAGTCCACACCAGAAATTAACTGCAATATTCTATTTTTTCTGGTGGTTTTTGTTTTTCAGTATTCTTATAGAGCACTTTCTAAGATTTGTATGCCTTAGAAACAATTGTTATTTTTAAGTTAAAATAGGAAACTACCTCATGTGTTTTTCCCACTATTATTTTTGTTTCATGTAAGTATTAGGACCCTCATACATAACTGCACAGTAGAATTGATAATAAATCTTAACATGTGTCCTGTTTGTTCCTGCACCTGGATGTCTCTGACTTTCATGGTCACTAAACTACCAAGTAACTTTTTGAATTACTAAAAGCTAAAGGAAATAACAGATACTTATCTCTACATAGAAATGACTGGTCACTGCTGCACACTGATACCCTCTGTTTGTATAAAAGTGTGTGTGTGTAAGGGAGAGAGAGACAGAGAAAGAGAGACAGAGACAGAGACAGAGAGACAGAGAGAGAGGAGGGGAGGGAGGGAGAGAGAGATTGAGCACATGCATGTATGTATGTGAGTGTGGGCACATGACATGCACCTCCATCACCATCTCACAGCGAGGTGGTTAGGAGCCCCTAGAACTCTATTTAAATTCCCTAAGAACCATTTGGGGGGGTGTCTAGAGAGGGCTTGGCATTTAAGAGCACTTACTGCTCTTACAGAAAACTTGGGTTCCCAACACCTACCTGGCAGATCACAATCTTTTGTACAATGAATCTTGTGTCTGCTTTTAACCTCTGCAGGCTTCTGTGGACATGTTGGGCACATACAACACTAAACCTCTCACAGTTATACGTACAATTTTAAAATCTTTTCCTGAGTCAAGATCTTACTGGAAAATGATAGTTGCCTGTTTGTGGATCATTTCAGGGTAAAAAGTCTTGTACCCATAATCTCTTCAAACACCACCAAGAACTGCCTTCATCAAAAGCCATCTCAGTGTCTGATGCTGAAATGTGACATGTTTATACAATTAATCATACTAATATGGAATTCATCCTTTTATGTTTTTTTCTCAGAAAAAAACAAAGCATACACTTTAACAAACTTATTTATTGTTTCTCCTTTAAAGGATGCACTTCTTATGTAATTCTAGAATTGAGTGCATATAATCTAAAGAGATTTTTTTAGACTCCTGCCTTCATGTTCCTTGTCTGGGCCCACTCAGATTCCATCATTGTGTTTAGAATCTTAGTATTGAAGAAATGGCTCAGCTGGTAAAGACACTCGCTACCAAGCCTAGGAACATGAGTTAAATCTCTAGAACCCACATGATGGAGGGAGAGAATTAACTACCGCCATCTGCTCTCCACAAATGGAACACACACACACACACAGATACACACACACACACTAAAAAATAAGTATACAAATAAATAAATAGTTTTATTTTTAAGAACCAAAGAGTTAACAAACAGTCTACAGGATGGGAGAAAAATCTACATCAGCTACACTTCAGACAGGAGATTAATATCCAGAATTTACAAAGAATTATAAGAGGGCTAGATACACATTTTTGAAAAATAATTTAAAAGAGGTAATAACTATTTTTTAAAAAAGTGTTCCCTAATCCAAGAAACCAAAGCCATAGAACATAAGACTGCTTTGAGACACTAACTCACCCTCATCAAAATGGTGATCAACAAATCTCTCCAGAAATGCTGGTGAGGATGTACATAGAGCACTGCTGTTGGGGTGCAAATTAACATAGCCATTGTGCATTATGGCTATCAGTATGGAGAACTCTCAAAGAATTAAAGATGGAACAACCATATGACTTAGCTCATCTCACTTCTGCTGATATACCCAGAGAATGCCACACCCTACTGTAGAGATATTTGTATCCTTATGTTTATTGCTTTATTCACTATAGCAAAAATTGGAATCAACCTAATTATCCATCAACAAATGAATGGATAATGAGAATTTGATACATACTATTCAACTCTAATAAAAAATAAAATTTAAAAACCTATAGGAAATGGATAGACTTAGAATGTATAATATTAAGTAAGGTCACACCATATCAGAAAGAAAAATACAACATTCTCTCTCATATTTGGAATCTGGACAATAATATGTGTATATATGCAAACAAATGTACATATGGATGCAATATAACATGAAGAAAAGAGGACAAGAAAGGTTAGATATGGGGGTAAGAAAGGACCGAAGCTGGTGATGGACATGAGTCAGAAAGAGTTTAGAAGGCTAATTGTTCTAGTTCTAATTCTATCATGGATTGCTTTTCTGGTGGTAGATAAGTGCATAAAATTTATTTGATATGGATGCATATTCTAACTATATATATAAGTTCATGGAGTTGTATAGATTTTGGGTCCATAGGCTCCATCCATCCAACTGACTATCTGACCATCCATACATCCTTCTACCTATCCATCAACTCCATCAACCTATCCATCCCATTTATCCTCCACGTGCATGAGGGAGAAGTAAAAGTATGAAGTTTTATAAAATATATGTAGAAAGGACATCTATAAATTTTTGTTTTTCTTCTTCAATTGTCTACTAAGTTCATTTGTCCATTTGTTGACTACCAGTTTTATTTCCTTGGTGTTTAATTTCTAGAATTCTCTGTAAATTCTGGATATTATTTGTCTGAAGTGTAGCTGGTAAAATTTTTCTCTCATTCTGTGGGCTAACTCTTAATGCTGATGATGATTAAAATAAATAAAAATAAATGCTCTTAAGATTATAGAATTGCACTGAGCCTCATTTCCCCATGTGAAATAAGGGAAATAGGTACAGGTAGACACAGCATATATTGGACCTAGACTCTAGAAATAAAACACAACTGATTGTTCTTCTGCTGCAGACCTTCAGCGGCAGGACAAATGGGGGTGATCACATGGCATTTGCCATAGATCAGCTGCGAACAAAGAGTTTAGCCAGACAAAATTCTTAGACAGTTAGCTGCTAGCTTCTTTTATTTTTTTTATAAAAGAGCTAATAATTCCACTTATGATTTAGAATTGGAAAAGAAATAACAAGGCAAAACTATGGTGATTCTAATATATAAACATACTCGCTGCCATTATTTTGTCATATTTATTTTATTGTACTTATGCATGTATTCACATTTTAAATAAGAGTGGCACTTTATTATATTTTTGGTTGTCTTCCTTGTTTTAAAATTGTAAAAATATTGTAATTTGAATGAATATTTCACAGGCCATCATATGGCTATGTAATGACTTCCTGCCATTTCTCAAGTGATTGCTAAAGTCTTTTAGATACATACGCTCTAGTTTTCTACTCTTAGAAACAATATTGCATCAAGTAAACAAGACTGGTAATTGTGTGGTCTATTTCTTGATCATCTCTAGAACTGGAATAGGAGGTCAGAGCTGAGATTTCTTTCTGGTCTAGGTTAAGATGAAGAGATCCTCCATATTGGGGCACACAGGTTGAGTTCTAGTTTATTTATGGCTCTGTATATGTGTTACACAAAGTCAAATACTTGCGATCCACAGATGCACAGAATTATACCCCTCTTTCCTTTTGTCTAGGAGGCAACTATTCATTGTCTCTGGAAGTATCTCTCACTCCTTTCTGCCATTTCTCAATTTTGCATATGTTAGATCCATTTTCATTTCCTTTCCTTCTGTTACCCATTCTCAAATATCTAACATATTTCTATTCAGTCTGAATTCAAAGCCATTCCTGCTTATATGTATATCTGTAGAAAAAACAGAACAGACATGGCACATTTGAAATGCATGTAAAATTAATTTTGCAACAATTCATAGGCATTTCTCATCATGTGTCTTTGCAGCATTGTTTATGAAGTCTGTCCATGCTTTTAAACATGAGTTTAGCTCATTTGTGTGTGTGTATGTGTGTGTGTGTGTGTGAGAGAGAGAGAGAGAGAGAGAGAGAGAGAGAGAGAGAGAGATCTCCCTTTCAAGCATACTTCTTACTTTGTCGTCCCTCATGCAAAAGAAGGTTACTTGGTCTGTCTCTAGCTCTTTCCAACCATCAGCAGTAACTGAACAAAGTATTTGATCTTTGTATAGGTTTTCTCACATACGGGAAAAAATGTATTTGTACAAGTTTCCGGCATAGAAAAAAATCTAGACAAGAATTGCTGATGCTCAGAGAATTTAAGACATAATCTTATGATTAAATTGCTCTCTAAAAGGGCTGATCAGTCCTCAGGTCACTTGGCAATGATGGATGATACTGTTTTTTCTATGTGTTTTCCTGTACTTAAAATTGTCTGGCCTTCATGCAAGGGAGGGGTTTTTTAATATATATTTTCTTCCACTTGCTTAATTTTCAGTGAGATTGAATATCCCTGTAGATGTTTCTCAATCATTCAGATTTACCTCTTGAAAGAAGAGTATTTCTTTTGTGCTGCTTACCTCTGTGGTGATATGTTGCACATTTAATAAAACCTAGAATATCAAGAGATCAACCCACAGTCAAAAACTTCAGAGACCTACAGAATATGGCATTTTAATATTTTAATAATGTAGGGCTTTTCATGACAGTGAGATATATCTTTTCCTGGCAACATCAATTTACTTCAAAAAAGAATGACAAGCATGGAAGACTGTCCATATGAACTTTGCTTTTAATGTGGCAAAACTATCCACTTAGATGAGAAATTGCCCTTGCTTTGACTGCTGACAGAATGCTATCCAATTTGGACAAGCAGGACACAAAAGAAGATGACTGTCCAACTTTGCCAAGACCAGGTAGGACAGTCCTTCAAACATTCCTTCTTCACAGAAAAGTCTGTCAGATATTGTAAGCCAGAAGGCCAAAGATGGGTCCCTAACATTGCAGAGGAACCTTGATGACTCTCCAGGCAGTCAGCTGTCTCAGTCATTTCTAGAATTTTGGAGATTGTTTGCTCTGAACTTCCTGTTTACTCAGGTAATACTTTTATGCTTCTCAGGTCTCTAATGGAGGTTGATGAATAGATAGTTATACCATTTTCTTTGTTACCAGATTTTGAAAAAAATACAAGACACAATATAAAGTTTATAAAAGTTGAGAGACATGAAAGCTTAAGTTACCTATCTAAGAAGATATTTTAGGGTCTAAAAAGATATTTTAGGCTAGTAATACAAGCTATAATAAAAAGTGGTTTAGGTACAAATATTGGACTCACTAAGACAGAATAGATGATACAGTACTTTCTCCAAATTTTCCAAATACATATGAACTGGACACTGTAAATGTAATTCTTACCTGATAATTGTTCTTACTAAATATAATTTTAATGTATTAGAATTAAACTCTTTCATTTATATTTAAACAAAAAGGGAATGTTTCAGAATTTTTGTGTACTGTAGACATGTGTCTCTGCCTAAAGCACCTTCTGATAGGTTTAATAAATAACTGAATGGCCAATGACTAGGCAGGAAAGGCTAGGCAAGACTTCTGGGGAAAGGAGAAAGAAAAGGAGAAATCTAGGCATACAGATTTCACTAGCAGACTGAGAGCTAGTCAGATGTGCCATACTAAGAAGAGGTAACTGAGCCACATGGCAGAATGTAGATTTTAAAAATATGAATTAATTAAATTATAAGAGCTAGTTGTGGAAAATCCTAAGCTAAGGTCAAGCTTCCATAATTAATAATAAATCTCCAGGTCATTATTTGCTGGCTGGAAATCCAAAGATAGTACAATGATAAAGCTTGCTACACACACACACACACACACACACACACACACACCAGATTTGATGTTAGGAGTATAATCATCTAACAAGGTTACATTAAGCCCTCAATCATTATAGTCTCTTATATTTTGGTGTTAAGAGTTGCATAATTTCCAAGGGACCTACTGTTGCTGTGGAAGAGAATCAGCACACTGTAGTTTTTCAAGATCATAATATTGCATTGGCTCTTTTTTTGTTTCACTTTCAGGTCTCACAAATATTTCAAGCTGTCATGTCTCAGCCTGTGACAGAGATGAACTTTAGGTAGTTCATGGTCATTGACTAAACAGAAACATAGACTCTTTAGATGGATCTTAAAATATTGGAACATAAATGCACAGGATGTGTTCAAGGGATGGTATCAGAAGTTTTGTTCTCAGAAATAAAGCCTCTTTTTACATGTGTAACTGGGCGTGACACTCTTGTCCTGTGAAGCAATCCTTTCACTAACCCACAGGAAGTAAATTGATCTACTTATGACTGTGAAAGGTACAATAAGACTCACTGCCCAAGGCAGTTCTGCCATATCATAGTGTGACTCAAGACCCATAGAGAGCTTGCATGATACCCTTCTTCCTTCCAAAAGTCTACAGCCCTCCCGTGAGACATTCCTGGTTTAGTACTGACAATACTAATGGGGAACTTGTGTAATCCTGGGGCTCGGCATGAGAGACACGCTTACCTCACAGGTGTTAACTGTCTCTCACAAGCAACCTCAATTTTAAAAGTAAACAAGGTGAATTTTTGACCCTCCTTTTTATTCCTCAATTGAATTGCCATTCAGGAAGAAGTTTGTTGGGACTGTTGACAGCAGGTAGAGTGCTGACTATCTCATGTATGTAACCAGGACTAATTCCAAGGGATTTAATTTAGGCTCTTGAGTAGAATAACTTCTAGAGGTCTTTGTATTTTATTTTACAACTTTATAAATATTTTAACAACATTATTGGGTATGGCTATAATCATCAGTTCTAGTGACTCTGAAAACACTAACAAGGGCCGAAAGATTTTTAAAATAAAATTCTCCAAATTCTTGTCATTGTAATTTTACTTTTGATCAATTTATGTAACTTTTATGGCAAAACACAGTGTGCATGTATAGCTATTTTTATCAGCCATTCTACCATAAACTTGACATATACAAAAAGGTGAATCTTTAAAGAAATTATTAAGGGTAAAATATGTGTTTGTGAGTGTGTTATATTTATTTATATGTTCCTGTGTATGCAGAGGTACTTACTCATACATGTGATATGGAGGGTAGAAGTTAACATTGAGTAATCTTTTTACTTTAATTCTTTATTTTTTGAATAAGAGTCTCTCATTAAACCTATCCTTGATTATTTTTGCTACTCTGGCTGGCCAGCAAGCCCCCAAGAACCAACAATTCTGCACTCTGAGCATGAGGACTACAGAAATTCATTTCCATGCCTGGCTTTTATGTGAGTGTTAGGATCCAAATTCAGCACACACATCACAACAGGCATGCACACACACACACACACACACACACACACACACACACGCACACACGAACATGTGTATGTGCATGTACTCATATAGCAAGCACCTTACCCTCTGAGCTAGCTTCCTAGATCCAAAGCATAACTTTTAACTCCAGTTTTCTTTTTGTTGAAGAACCTGAGGACCAGGAAAAGTAATGATTTTACTGAGGTTTTATAGACATCTACATGACATTTCTGTAATTTACATTAGCATCTTCTGGGTGAGGTGTTTTCCCACCATACCATTGCACTTTCCTATCTACCATGTGTCCTCAGAAACTGGGCCATTAATAAGTGCCATGGCATGCCCTATCTTCCAAAAGGTAACCCCATATACCTGTTTAATTGCAATATCAAGTTTTATATCAGGATCATCCTAGTACATATAATGCTTGCCAAATAACATGCGGTAATAGCTGAATGGAAGGGAGATGAGAGGATATGAGCTGATTCCATATTCCCTCCCAATCATGTCTGATATTAACAAAGCATGCTTATATTTTATTACCTCATTTTCTGTAGAGAGACCGAAAGGTCTGAGTTAGATGCTACAGTGGAAAGAACACAGAGATTGGAATAGATTATGTAGATTCTAATTGGATCTCTTTTACTCTCTGGATACAGTATTTAATTTGAGGTATCCTGAAGGCAAAATGGCCATTCAAGGTCAAGGCTGTGTGTCACCAAATTTCCTGCTTTCCTCCTTGGAAATCATTACTAACTGTTCATTTTTTTGTTTTGTTTTGTTGATTTTGGTTTGGGGGGTTGTTTGGGCAAAGGGGGTGCTTTTTGCTTTTCTAGTAGACCTTAAAGCAGATCTGCAAAAGCCTCCACTCCAGGCCTGTAGATAGCTACAGCCCAAGGATAGAGTGGGTAAGCATTTGAATTCCTATTTACCATCCATGGCATAGATCACAGCTAAAGTCACTACACCCTTAAGTCAAGCATGTGTTAAAGGATATAATTAAAATAGAGTGATAATTTGGGGGAAGCTCTTATTCTGGGCTTAGGACACACCCACATGGGGTCAGAGAAAAATCTTCTTATCCGAGGAGCTCATTGTTAGAGGTGTTCACTTCGACTTGAAAAAAATAAATCCATGTTAAATTTCTTCCAGTCTGAAACATCACATAGCAGCTATAGGGTAGGAAAAAGAGGAGAGATACGCTGTGCTAACAACTGTCACTCAGGTGCTGTGAGGAGGTATATAAACAATGTCAGCAAAGAATCAGTTACAAAACCCAGAAGAGAAGTCTAGTAATAAATATGACCTCATTTAAACCCCCAAGCCCCCAGGTAAGAAAGGGTCAAATAACTATGTCTCTGCTTGGTGGCAGGTGGAGTAACCACCACAGGGGCCACCAGAGCCACCAGGGCCTTGTTAGTGAAAGAAAGTCAGGCTGCTTCCCCTTTCCTACAAGTCACACCTGCTTCCTCTTCATGGGGATCTTCAAAGGTACCTGAAAAGTCAATAACCACCTTTAGGTGAAGATGCTGTCTGGGAAATGTTTCAGATCTTTCTTACTAGCATGCCCTCTAGGGATTAAGGACCTCCTGCAGAAAGATCTACATCATTGCACACATCAGTTTCTCAATATTTAACGGTCCAGCTTGCTAAGTGATATTCCCTGTGCTAAAACCATAGGCAAGTTTGAAATCTGATTAAGGATTGGAGTTAAACCATTCAGTAACTGGACATTTAACTATATCATTTTGTTCAGTTCTCTATCTCTCTCTCCCCATCTCATACTTGTCAAGCTGAAGCAGCTCACAGCTGATCACAGGTTCTGGTTCTGCCTCCCATGGGCTTTATTTTTCCCATTGCTGATAATCTAACTTCCTGCCACCTGTGACCCAATGGGTTTGAGTTGTTTATTAATCAACATGAGGCTTTCGCCTACTTAGCCCTGGAATTGACCCTCAACTCCCTCCTATGCTAGAATCCAATAATTTCCCCTGAGTTCTAGTTACAGCATGCACCTGGTGTTTCCACTATTCTCAGAAGCCTCCCTCACAGCATGGGCCTGTGTCTGGGACATAAGGTCCTTTAAGGATGAAAGTCACAAAACAGAATTTGAGAAGCTCCTGTCCTTCCCTGTCATGCATGCCCACATAGAACGCCCTGTGTGTGCTTTCCTTGAAAGGTTGAAAGAGCCTTTGAGGTTCAATCACCAGATAGTGGTAAAAGGGTAACACACTGTTCACAGTGGGAATTCTTATCTCAGTGCTCCTGCTGGCAAACACCAATGACTGCATGCTTTGCAATTTATTTGGCTGTAAGGAATAGGGGTCAGGATGCTTCGTGGGTTGCTGCATTAAAAAAAAAAAAAAAATACACAATGTTCTCAGCCCAGGAGCGATCTCCAGGCAACATGCAACTGCAGCTCTTCAGAAGTTCAGGAGAAAATACTTCCTTTAAGGGAATACATGCCTTTCTTTGTGCTTCATATATCATGACAATGTCTTAATTACCAATGTTAGCACTTAAAAAAATCCTTTTCACTTTTGTCTCAGCCCTAATGATTTTTGGATAAGCTAATGACAGAAAGAGAAAGAGAATATCCATAGCTGGATACATAGACAGTGTTCCAGTCTCAGATGCATAAAAATAATTCACTGTGCAAACATATAAAGATTTTTATGTAAAAAAAGTACTTATTTTATTTTTCTTATTTTCCCTTTGGTTTATAGTTTTGCTGTTTAATAATTTTATACATTCATATACTATATTTCAGTCAATTTTTGTTTTGTTTTGTTTTGTTTATAAAATAGTCTTTTTTATCCATGTATCTACTTGCTCCTCCTCCCTTCCTTCCTCCCAATCCTTCCCAGTCAGTCTTCAGCCTGCCCCCTCCCCATCTCCCCATACCCAAAAAGGGCAAGAAATCCCAAAGTGGGTCAGCTCAACATGGTGCATCAACTTCAGGCAAGTCCAATTCCCTCATTCTAATATCAGCACTGGGTTAGGTGTTCTTCTGAAGGGAATAGGTTCTAAAGTGCCCACCCATGCACAGAAACACAGTCTGATTCCACCCTTGGAGGTTCCATATACTGCCCATGTCAATTGGCAGTATCCTACCCTTGGAGGTCCTAGTTCCTTTTCCCAATAGTTCCCCGTCGGCTGTTATTGATTCAATGAGTAGCCCAGAGCTTCAACAAGTCATCACTGTGGGCATTTTCCTTGTAATTCCTATTACCTTGCTCATAAAGACTCCCCAACCCCTCAGCTGGATCAGGAGCTCAGGCCAGTGCTCAGCCATGTATCTCTGCCTCCACCTCTATTCATTGTTGGATGTAGGTTCTGTAATGAGACTTAGGGTGGTTATTCATTTGATTAAAGGGGAAGTCCTGCCTAGCCACTACCTTCACTATTGATTGGAGACCTAGCCAGGGACATCCTGTGAGTTCTTGGAAGTTTCTCTAACACCTGGCCTTTTTCCAATCCCACATTGGCTTCCTCTATTAAAATATCCATCTCTTTTTTCCCCCCTTCCTATTTATTGCTCCTCTCACTCAATCATCTCCTTCTCTCATTATTTTTTCCCACTTCTTCTTAGTTGCAACCCATTATGCTCCCAATTTCCTAAGGAGATCTCTATTTTTTCATTTTTTTAACTCCTGAATAGTGTAGATGTAACAAAGATTGTTAATCCATTCTTCAATTGAGGGGCATCTAGGTTGTTTACAGGTTCTTACTATTACAAATAATGCTTCTATGAACATAGTTAAGCTAATGCCTTTTGCATTAATGTACAACATATTTTATTTTTCTCTTTTCAAAGTTCATTTTAATTTTATTTTTAAAAAATCCAATACCCATTACAGCTCCCTTTTCTGCTACTTCTCCTAGTCCTCCCCAGATCCCCCCCTTACTTGCCAGAGAAGCCAAGAAATTCCAAGGTGAGTCAATTCAGTCTGGCATATCCAGTTGAGGTAGGACCGAGTCCCTCTCCCAAGTATCAAGGTTGAGAAAGGCATTTTCCCACTAGGCTAGATTATGGACCATGGATCAGATAGACTTTGGTCTGAGTGCAGGAGGCTTTAGAAACTGCCCATGTTTTTTGACTGTCATTAACATTTAGAAGGTCCAGATTCATTCCATGAAGGTTCATCAGTTGTTATGTCAGAGTGAGCTCCCAACAGCATGAGACTGCCTACTCCATTGGTCTCCCGATCATGAGCTGGATCCCTTCACTCATGCAATGTCTCCTCGATCTCTGTCTCTATCAGCTGCTAGATGAAGGTTCTGTAATGGCAATTATGGTAGTCATGCATATGATAATAAGAAAAGGTCAGCTTAGGCACTCTCTTCACTATTGCTTGGAGTCCTAGCTGGGCTCATTTTGTGAGTTCTTGTTTCCATTGAGTAGTCTGGTTTTATTCTGATGGTTCTGCCTTTACTTACTTGGCCTCTTTTCTTTGCAGCCTTTAGTAATTTTTCTTTATTCTGTAGGTTTAATAGCTGAGTATTATGTGGTGAGCAAACATTTGGGGGTCTAGTCTATTTGGTGTTCTGTAAGCTTCTTGCATCTTTATAGGCATTTCCTCCTTTAGATTGGGAAAGTTTTCTTCTGATTTTGATGAATATATTTTCTGTGCCTTTGAGTTGGTAGTCTTCTACTTTTTTATTCCTATTATTCTTAGGTTTGGTCTTTTGATGGTGTCCCATATTTCTTGAATGTTTTGTGTTATGACTTTTTTGGTTTTAGTGTTTTTCTTAACTGGTATCTACTTCTACTATCAAGTCTTCCACACCAGAGAGTCTTTCTTTCATCTCTTGTATATGTTGGTTATGCTTATATCTGTAGTTCCAGTTTGTTTCTTCAAATTTTCTATTTCCAGCATTCCCTCAGTTTGTGTCTTTTTATTGCTTCTATTTTAATTTTTAAATTATGAAATATTTTCTTCACCTGTTTGATTGCTTTTATTGGTTTTGTTGCATTTCTTTAATTTTTAAAATAATTTGTTGATCTCTTCCAATTTTTTGTTTGTGTTTTCCTCTATTTCTTTAAGGGATATTTTTCATCTTTTAAGGCTTCTATTATCTTTATAATGTTGTTTATAAAGTTGTTTACTTCTACTTCTTCTGGATTGTCATGTTCAGGTCTTATTGTTGTAGAACCACCAGATCTTGGTGGTTCCATATTATTCTTTATGTTGTTATATGTATTTCTGCCATGGCATCTGCCCATTGCTTTCTCTAATCAATGAAGAATTTGTCTGTATCTCAGGGAGCTGATTTTGATGCATTCTGTTATGGATGTGTCTGTGTCTCAGGAAGCCTCTGTTGGTCCAATCTGGGCTCTTGGTCCACTTGGAGGTATCGTAGGCTGTGTCACAGTGAAATGTTCTTGGTTCAATAAGAACTGGTTGAGTTTGTGACTCAGGGATCCAGTCTTGGTCCAATATAAGCTCTTGATTCAGAAAAGGCTCTTGATCTTTTAGCAGCTCTTGATCCAATAGGTCTTGAGGAACTGTGGGGCTCAGGTAGCTGCTGAAGTTGCTGAAAGATGGGATGGATTGGAGGTTGAGGCAGGATTTGTAGATGGGGTGTCCAGTAATCTGGATTTTAGTAGGGAGTTCTGCAGGGGTTTTCCCTGCTGGCCTTTAATTAGGAAAAAAATGGGTGGGGATGAGGTTCCAAGAGTTCTGTCCCAAGATCTGTGCCATGGAGACCTGGCTCTCTTGCTGGGCAGGGTGAAGTGTCACTTACCTCTTGCTGTTTTAGTCATTTTAAAGCCCCATTTCCATCTCATGACCCTATCCCTTAATTATTGAAACCCTTCTTCCCAAATTAGCCTTCACCTCCCTCATACTTCTCTTTCTTCTTTTTGTCTGATCCATTGAGTTTAATAGAGTGTCACATATTTTCCCAACTTGTTAAGAATTTCACTGTGTATATTCATTGTGCATGGCATTGTGTCACGTAAGGACATTTCCATGTGAGTACATTGAATGTTGAGCATATTCTCTGCATCTTTATATCATTCTTTTGGGACCTATTAGAGATGTTGCTTACTGTACTGAACTAACTCAAATGTCCTGTGACAAAGGGCTGACTGCTGCTCAATGGGTCCCCTGGGCTTGCAGCATTGATCTCTCTTGGTAATTTGTTGAAAAGGTAATGTCTGACCCCATACCATTGCCAATGCACTTTAACAAAATCTCCACATGGCTCAGATGTACCTGATGATGTAAAAAACTTTGGAAATAAATGAACCTAGCATTTTAATTTTGATTCCACAGTTTGTTTTGCTTTTAAAATTTATCCTTCTATTAACTTTTTCAAAAATACAAAAATAATAGGTGTCAGCATTCTATTATCAATCAGTGTCTGGAGTTTTCTCAGTCTCCAAAGATCTCATAGTCAATCTTCATGACTTTTGACTTCACATACATTATGAAAAACAACTCTCCAAATGTCATCTTCCTCTTTCATGCAAATAGTATAGACATATATTCTGGCAATCATAGGGGCTAAAGTCAGCTGATGCTCATGGTGCAGTAACCTAAGGCAGGCTTTGTATATCAACAGTTTTAAAACAGGTATTCATTGCCATCTGTCCAAAGGTTGTGGCTGTCAGCACAGGATATCATCTACATTGTTCCTCACTGTCTCCCTTTTCTATTTTGGGTGTGGGAATTTGAGGCAGTGTCTCACTATATAGACCCCATGCTGTTCTAAAACTTGAAGCCATTATCCTGCCTGAGCCTCCTCAGTGAGTGAGTGCAGGTGACAGGGTTGGGCCTAGATTCTAACTTATCTGCTCAGAATTTCTCCTGTGATGTTTTATTAGATTCTCTAACTCTCTCCACTAGACCATGGTAGTGGGATTACGCTGGTAATGTAAATATTTGTTCTGCCTATGGGTTTAATATAAAGCTGATTGGACAAAGACAAACAGGAAGTGTGGGCAGGGCTACAAGGCTAAGAAAACTCAGGTACATCTCAGAGCAGACACAGATGCCAGAGAGCAGCCAGAGAGAGCCCCCACAGACACGACAAGGAGACGGCAGTAAGCACAAAGGAAAGAAGCTGAAAGGCTGCTATGAGAAAAGGTACCGAGCCACACAGCTGAACAGGATGGGTTGAGTTCAGATGAAGGAGATAACAAATTATATGCCTGGGCCCTAGGTCAATCGGCCTAAAAATAATGTAAGTTTGTATGTGATTATTTGAGGCAAAGCGGGGTCAAGAGTGAGACTAAACCCTTAGTCCTGGCCAGGAAAGTCTGGGCCAGAAGAATTTACAACAGTCCATCTTGATAAAAAGAAGCTGAATCAGAAAATTTAATCTTTTCAGTAATGGGAAAAAAGATCTATATTATGAGTTAAGACAATGGGTGTCATAGACCAATTTTATATTTCTAATGCCTATAATTCAACTCAGTAAATTTTGAGTAAATTTATTGGTTGAATGCTGTGTTTTCTACATCATTCTAAGTACTTCACCTACTGTACATTTAAAATACATACCTATACAGAAGCCTTCAGATTGTCACAAAACATTAGTTACATTAATAAGTCAACTTAGTCAATAAACTGTACAGAGGAAAGTCAAAGAATCATTTTTAAATTATTTTAATTGTGTGCCTCTATGCGTATGTGTATACATTTGCACTTGTGTGTGCAGGCATGTTATGTGGGGATGCTCACAGAGGCGAGAGGCATTTGAAGGTACAGATAATAGTGAACTTCTCACCTTGGTTTCTGGGAGGAAAACTCTAGGATGTGAGGGCAATATGGCTGTAACATCTATAACCCCATTGATTGTCAGGGTTGATTCAGCAGATGCAGCTGGCTAGGCAAGGCAGGCGCCATCTTCCTCCCTCACCACTCCATATGTGTTCCTTTCAAACTTGCAACTTTTCTGGAATATGGCTGTGTTCACCTGCTATATCCTCCAAACAAGCTGTAAAGACCTCTCTATAATAGCAACACAAGTTTCTAAACCCCTGAGTCATCTCTCCAGCCCTTGGGGTATCCTAAAAGCCAAGGAATAGAAAGGTATAGGCAAGACTGAAGATAATTATTTTATTGGAGGTGTGAAAAGTAAGGGACCCTTAAGGCATGAATGGCATCTGAATGTTCATAGGCATGGTAGAAGAAGAGCACACACTGATCTATACAATACCTCTGAGATTAAAGCAAACTTCATATAAACAATTTTAAGATTATATCTATATCTACATATATGTTTAAAAAACACATAGGCTTGGGAGAGAAAATAAAAAGAGAAAATGATAAAGTCCTTTAAAAAAGAACTAAAGCCACATAAAGATAGAAAATACACAGATTATGAATATTGTATGATATTTTGGCTTTGAGTTGTTTGACTGTTGAGGAAGGAGCAAGAGCTGCTAAGAGATATTTTATTATAAATGCTGCTGGATTAATCTAACCTATATATTTTGTAAATGACTTGACTTAAAAATTGAAGTAAAATAATATGTTACTTTGGAAAAGAGGTTTTCTTTTTATTTTCACAGAAAATGAGAGGATTTACTCCAAGTTAAAGAAAATAAGGTTTGATGAAGGAAGACCCCTTGAGAAGTATTTGATGGAAACAGCTGAGATGATCCAACATTTCAGAATATTGCTGTTGCAAGTTCTTTATGCTCTGCATCCAAAACAACTTTCCAGAGACTGGCTGAGATGACTCAGCTTCACAGAATACTCCAGTTAGGACTTGATCATAATCTTGAATTTTCTCAGGATCCTTATTTACCACTGCCCCCAATCAGCAGGAAGCAGTTTTGAGAACTATGCCTACATTCCCTGAAATGGATTATGAATGTTTGTCTTTGTCTACAGCGTTCATTACAAGTTGTTATAGATAATGATCTAGAAAAAAAGCTTTAAAAAGGAGATTAAATTTGAGGTATTGTTTTAAAAAGAAAAAGGGGAAATGCTATGGGACTATGCTCTTGTACACTGTAAATATTTGTCACATCTATTGATTTAATAAAACAATTATTGGTTAAGTAGCTAGAGAGGAAGCAGAGGCAGAGCAACCAGACTTCGAGAATTCTGGGAAGCAGAAGAGCAGAGCAGCAGATGACATCAAGATGCAGAGGAAGCAGGATGAGCATGTTGCTCTGAGAAAAGGCACCAAGCCACATGGCTAAATATAAATCAAAATATGGGTTAACTTAAAGTATCAGAGTTAGCAAGTAATAAGCCTGACTTGAGCCATAGACCAACCAGCTTGCAATTAATATAAGTCTTTGTGTGATTATTTGGGACCAAGCACCAAGTGGCTGCAGGTAAGTTTAGACCTCAGAGCTAGGTTGGGCCAGAAGTATGTATAAGTGTAGCACCTGCATACAGTGCCCATGGAGGCCAGAAAAGGGCATCAAACAGCATTAGACTCCCTGGAACTGGGGTTACCAATAGTGGTGAGCAGCCATGTGGGTTCTAGAAATCAAACCGGGAGAATCTCAAAGAGCAACCCGTGCTCTTAACCCCTGAACCATGTCTCCAGCCCTGCATGTACACTTTTTAATAATTTGTCTAATTTTATTTAGCTTCTCACCATATAGCATGGGTTTTTGATTAAAGATAAAGGTGCCCTCTAAAGCTTAAATTTGCTTATTCCAAAAATTCTAAAATTCACCTTAAAAGTATGGACAAATTTAAAAACAAGAAATTTATATAAATTATTAAACCAGCATTTTAAAAGTATTTTTAATTTTTTGTTTTGCGACAGTCCTTTGTTACAAAGGCTAGGGCAACTAATCTGGTTTTAGCAAACTAGGGAGAAAGGAAAAGTTCCCTTACCTGACTCAGAATTTCAAAAAGATACAAAATTGTTTAATGGTATGTTTTGAGAAACCCCAGGTAAATTGGGGTTCAAGTAATAGCAAGAAGCAATGCCGCAGGAGCCAACCAGAAATTAAAAGGAGCTATTAGTGTTATAAGCTGTGTGTTTCTTTCTACAGCATCCTCATTCATTTGTGGGTGGTCCACTGCTGAACTGTCCATTCTGCAAACAGAGGCCCTTCACAGGGGAAACGTGTATATAAAGCAGATGCTTTTATAATTTATCCAAACTATGTTCACTAAATGCCTGTCTGCCCATCACTGCTGTACTGAGATCTGGACCTTGTATTCTCCCAAATGCCCTGGGGAGAACATTGCTGGAGGGGAATACCTAACATATTAAATTTTAAGAGTAGATTTAGTCTAACACACACACACACACACACACACACACACCACACCACAACAGAAATCAAGTCCCATGATTTACTTGCATATAGGAAAGGGAGGCACAATGAGCTACTCAGACACTTCTCCATAGCCATTTTAGGCAAGGCAGGCATGGAGTCAAGCAGAAAGATAAGAGAAGAGGGGAGAGGAAAAGAGAGAGGGAAACAAGAAAGAAGGAGCTACATTCGTGGCAGCCTGCAGTGTCCTGTGACATGTAGATCCAGGGGTTTATCCCCAGAAGTGAAAAATATCAAAATTAAACAATGACTTCACCACTGGACAACACTCCCCAGTCCAGCTTCATGCACAGAACAGTTCAGGCTCAGGGGTACTGAACTATTACAGATTTCTCTGGAAGTTTCTAAAGTGGCCTCTGAGCCACAGAGAGAAAATCCTGCAGAAAATGCAGGAAGAGTTAAAAAGATTCTTCTCCAAAGTCCCAGAAGAGAGAGCCAGGCCTAACTGTCCCCAGCTCTGGTTAGCCATGTCTAAGTGTTTCAGGAGCACTTGTTCCAATAAGCCTCCAAGTGATGTAAGAACTTTCTAGCATTCTGAATCTTAGCTACAGATGGAATAAGACCTGGTTCCCAGATTAGAAGCATATAGACTGCAAGAAAGCAAAGGGATAAAGCAGAGAAGCTGTGTAACTCGGAGGGCTCAAAGGGTGAACCAGAGGTGCAGGGAGTGTGAGGGTACTCAACATCCACAGATGATCTGCACCTCCATTTGTAACCTCCTTCAGTAGATTTCCATATGCAAAAACTTAGTGTCCTGGATCCTGCTAATACTGACCCCCAAACCGACGGGCGTGTGAATCTTTTCTGGCCTGAATCATGTTTAGATCTTAGGTTCTGCATCTAGTCCAGACCTCAAATATGCTTATTCTGATGAGCTGACCTCCATATGTGGTGGCAGTTCCTGAAAAGGCTGTCCTTCTGGCAGTGTAAGACGACAGTCTGCTTCTGCCTCGGGCAATAACATTTTAATAAGCTGGTCTTCAACTGTGATAACAATTCATCTTTAAGGGACTTTTTCTATTATTAACCTTATTAAATAACAAGTTGATGGTTGCTGACACGTCAGTTTTCCAGGCCTCATCACGATGCTTCTCACTCTAGCTCTCTTTCAACTCTCTTGATTTAAATGTTTAGCTCAATGAAACTGAATTTCTGTGCCAAGTGCATGTTTACCAGTTTGTTGGTTTGTTTTTCTTTGAAGTAATTTGAAAATGGTTCCCATTTCCAATAACAGTTGATTAAGCTAAATACACTTTATGGGCTTTGTTGAAGACCACAGTCTGCTTAGAGGGGATAATTTACTACTTCTGACTGTTTTAGGGGAAATAGACAGTCATCAGACTTAAGAAAAATGTGTGCTAGGGATAGAAAAGGGTAAAAACACACAAGATAGGTTTATATTACATGGAAATAATGTTGGTATAATGAGCAGTTACATTTCTTACAATGAGTGTGATGTCCTGTTTTACTGAAATAATGACAATACCTATTAAGTCTATGAGGGCTGAAGGGAAATAAATCCAACATTAATCTTCTGAAATATAGAAATAAAACAAAGCTGCTAAAATGTGCTAGTCTTTCCTGAGCCTGGGGAATTCAAACTGTAAGAATTCCTGGCATGCCATGTGGTAGACCCAATATGGTGCTGGGTGAAATAAAAATTCCTGGCATGAAACAGCCACGTGGTAAAGCCAACATGGCATCAAGTACAGAAGGCACACCCCTAGGTGTGGGTACATAAATTCATGCCCACCCCTTCTCTTAAAAAGACATGCTAGGCAAATGGATGGATTTGGAGAATATCTTCCTGAGCAAGGTATCACAAACCCAGAAAGATAAGCAGGGGATGTACTCACTCATTAGTGGACTCAAAACAAACAAACAAACAAACAAGGAAAAAGCAAAGCATGCCTAAGTTGTAAACCACAACCACTGAACAGCTTGGGATCAGAAACACCCTGGACTGACTCCTTGGATCCCACTCCCCCTAGAGGAACACCTGACTCAGTCTTGAGGTTGGGGGGAGAAAACTGGATCTGCCAGGAGAGGAGGCTGAACTAAGCAGTATTGGGACCTTGGGACCTTGGGACCACCTGTCCATGGGGGGGATGTGGAGATGTGGAGAAAAGAGAATGACCTGATGTGGTGGGAGGGCGAAGGGACCTTGAAAAAGGATATACAAGGATAGAAAGTGTGACTTCTTTGTTAATAATAATAATAATAATAATAATAATAATAATAATAAAGATCCTCAGGAGGCATCACCATCCCTGACTTCAAGTTATACTGTAGAGCTACAGTAATAAAAACAGCCTGGTACTGGCATAAAAACAGACTTGTGGATCAATGGAATAGAATTGAGGATCAAGACATTAAACCAAAAACCTATGAACACCTGACCCTCTTCAAAGAGGCCCAAAATATTCAATGGAAAAAAGATAGTATCTTTAAGAAATGGTGTTGGCATAGCTGGATGGAAGTGTGTAGAAAAATGCAAATAAGTCCAAGCCTATCACCCTGCACAAAACTCAAATCCAAGTGGATCAAAGACCTCAACATAAACCCAGCCACTCTGAACTTGATATAAAAGAAAGTGATAGAGGATTGATCTCTAAGATATATAAAGAACTCAAGAATCTAGAGCCCAAAACCTTGAATAACCCAATCAAAAAATGGGGTCCAGAACTAAAAAGGGAATTCTCAGCAGAATTACAAATAGCTGAAAGGCACTTTAAAAAGTGTTCATCATCTTTAGCCATCAGAGAAATGCAAATAAAAACAACTTTGAGATACTACCTAACACCTGTCAGATTGCCTAAGATAAAAGACACAGATGACAACCTATGCTGGAGAGGGAAGAACAAGGGGGACACTCCTCCATTGTTGGTGGGAGTGTAAGCTTGTTCAGCCACTCTGGAATGCACTATGGTGGTTTCTCAGAAAACTGAGAATCAATCTCCCCAAGGACCCAGCAATACCACTTCTAAGTGTATACCCTAAAGAAGCATAGTTGCACTCCAAAGGCATTAGCTCCACTATGCTTATAGCAGCATTATTCGTAATAGCAAGAACCTGGAAACTACCTAGATGCCCCTCAACTGAAGAGTGGATTAACAAACTGTGGTACATCTACACAATGGAGTACTACTCAGCATTAAGAAAAAATGATATCCTAAAATTTGCAGGCAAATGATTGGATTTGGAGAATATCCTCCTGAGCAAGGTATCACAAACCCAGAAAGATAAGAAGGGGATGTACTCACTCATTAGTGGACTCTAAACAAAAAAGAAAAAAGCAAAGCATGCCCAAGCTGCAAACCACAACCATTGAACAGCTTGAAATCTGAAACACCTTGGACTGACCCCTTGGATCCCATTCCCCCTAGAGGAACACCTGACTCAGTCTTGATGTTGAGGGGAGAAAACTGGATCTGCCAGAAGTGGAGGCTGAATTGTGCAATATTGGGACCTTGCAACCTTGGGACCTCCTGCTCATGCTGGGGAGGAGATTGGCAGATGTCGAGAAGAGAGAGTGACCTAATGTGGTGGGAGGGGCAAGAGACCTTGAATAAGGATATACACGGATAAAAACTGTGACTTCTTCATTCATAATAAAAAAGAAAACAGAAAAGACAAAAATGCAATTTCTAATGACACAGTAAACTATATAAAACAAAAATAAAGATTATGAATGATACAAAAAGACATGCTAAGTGACAGCCCCCTCTCTCTTCCCCCTCTTCTCTCTTCTCTCTCTCATCTTTCTCTCCTCTTACCTGCTCTTCTCTGGGTACCCGCCTCTCAGTAACTCTCTAAAATAAACTCTCGTGTGGTATCTGCTAGTGAGAGTGTGTGTCTCTTATCATGCATAAAAAACTAACACAAACCTACAGTGATAAATGGAAGGCCTACAAGAAAAGAGAAGTTAGAAGGGAGAATTAAAAAAAAAACACAGAAGTCTTAGAAGCAATTTTATATTATAAAAGTCACTAATATTTCATCTAAGTAAAGACAGAAAAGACATGCTGGTTGATATACATTAAAAGGGGAACCATGTTGGGATTAAAATGTCTCTATAACAATGTACAGAACCAGTTTTTTTTTATATGAATAAAGCTTGTAACCTTTTTGTAAAACGTTGCTAAGCAAAAGCTGGCAATGTTATAAGCTTGGCAGAGAGGGCAGTAAGGAGAGAAGTGAGATACACAGAGGATATTGCTGAAGGTATCCATTCATTGCCACATGATTGCAAAAAATGAATGGTCATTATGTGGAAAAACAATGAGCTCTGATTTTTAGTCTGAACAACTGGAAAGTCAGTGATGGTTTCAGTCATGGAAAACAACAGAACAATACAAGGATCAAATGCTTTAATGAGAAGGTGCTAAGCATTCACTGGTGGTTCCAGGAAATAGTGAAGTAAAAGCATACATTTCATAGCAAATTTATGATAAAAGAGAGGAGGAAATAGTTCACAAATTACATTCTGCACATAGGTATAAAACTCCTTAAAATAGGAGAAAATAGATCTAATAATGCATCTCACCAGGACTTCCTATTAACCAAGGGAATTCAAGGCCACCTTGACATTTGAAAATTAAAGCAATTCATTGTACTAACAAGATGAAAGAGGAACTCCGTAAGTCATTTCTACAAATGCATGTTCACTATTTGACAAAATTCATTATAAAATCTCTGAGCCAATTAGCAAACAGTAACCAGAGTTTTCAACTGAAAAAGGACATCCTCAGAAACAGGTAGCTAACATCCCAATTGGTGGGAAAATAACTGACTTGTAGTTTCCTGAAATCAGAAAAAAGGCAAGGACACAGAGCTTCATCACCATGTGCAGCTTCAGCTAAGTGAAGGTGTGTTAACAGCAGGTACTGTTCTTGTGGAGGATCAGAGTTGACACCCCAGAACACACATTAGATACAACTATCTGTGTCTGCAGCTCCTAGGGACCCAACCTTCTGACTTCTGTAGGCACCACACTCACATGTATAGAGCCCCTCACACACATAGACATTAAGTACAAAATGAAATCTGTAGAAGTGGGGCATTGACCACTGCAATACTACAACAAAAATGGAGAATATGAAGATAGAACCAAACATTTACTGTTTCCCATTGACAGATGACATGATCGTCAGTAAGGAAAATCTTAGTCATCTTCTAGGAATGGTAAGTGATTATAAGAGTTATAGGAGATCAGATTAAAATATAAGATAAATTGTATTCCTATAAATTGGCAGCACATATGTGAAAAATAGAAAAATTTAGACTAAGCTATAGCAGACTGAAAAAAGCATATTTAAAAATAAGTAACTAAATGTATGAAATACATACTTAAAGACATCATTGTGGAAGAAAATGTAATAGACCTTCAAAATGGGATAATATACTATTTTCATGGTCTGAAAAATTCACTATTGTGGAACAAACTAAATTATCTACATGAAAAAATTATTACAGCTAAACCTGTATCTCATACCATTATAATTTGTCTCTTAAATGACAAAGTCTGTGTATAAAACAGGCCTTAGAATAGTGCTGGCATTGGGTGGTAAAATTTTCAGCAGGTTTGGAAGATCCTTAGGCTCCTGCCATTTAACGAGATGGTAGGACCCCAGTCTCAGCCTCTTTTTGATTCTCTTGACTTCATAACTGTAAGATGGGTATATTTATCTTACCATGTGTTCTCACCATGAGATACAGTCCTTTTGCAAGCTCAGAACACAGTGCCAAACACTTCTGGACTGGAACCAACCATAAGAGAATCTTGCTAACCACAATAACCCCAGGTAGAATGGGAGGATCAGGAGTTCAAGATCATCCTCAGCTATAATGAGTGTGAGATCATCCTGAGATACATGAGACAGTGTTTTACACACACACACACACACACGCACACACACACACATACTCACACACTTGTACTTCAATGATAGACGCTAATACACATACAAACCAGAAGTACAATTAACTTAATATAAATCAAAATTAAATGCAAGAATTAAAACTATAAAATATATAAAAGAAAAGAGAATGAAATAGTTGAGGCTATGAAGTAAGATATGGTAATTTATATAAAATGTAGTAATTTTTTAAAAAAGTAACTTGTATATTAACAAAATTTTAATCTTCAAGAAAACTGTTGTGAGAAGTTTAATGATGTAAGTCACTTATTTTATAAAAAGATATATGTACCCCGAATACAAAAATGTTCTTCAAACAGAATGTGAAACAGTAGAGGTACTATATAGAGAAGTATATTTGTTTCCAGAAAAATTTGAAATCAAACTAGCACATGATTAAGCAATTTTCTTTATAGTAACCTCAAAGAGTCAAAAGAAAGTTTTTGCAAAAGTGTTTGTCTGCTCATGATTGCAGCATAATTATTCACAATCACAAAATTAAAAGCTTCCCAAATGCTCATCTATGAATGAGGAACATTCCATGCACTAGACCACAATTGAGACCCATAAAGGAAATTTACACACATGTTACAGCATGGATGAGCCTGCAGATGTCACCTTATGTGAAATTAGCCAGCCATGAAATTACAAGTACCAAATTATTCCAGGTACTCAAGTCATTTTTGGATCTCACATTGGCAAGACACTCCTGATGTCTATTGCACTGAGGCTGGAGATGCTGTAAATGCTCTGCACACCTACAAGCTTCCCTAACAGAATAATTTGGCGCAAAATGTTAATAGTCTACTATAATTGAAAAATTATGCTCTGCACTTTACTAAAGTCTTCATATCCTCTAGTAGATTTTTTTCCTCATTGTTCCTGATTGCTTGTACTAGTTAAAAATTGGAGACAGAGAAAAACACTGGAGGTAGCCTTAATAACTTCCCTATACCATCATTCAATCCTATTCTCATCCTTCACTCAAAAATGGCACCGCCTACTATCCCTGGCCCAGATATGGCCAAATACTCATCTCTACATCTCTCTCCTTATTCATGAAGAGCATGTGTTATGAAACTCCAATGACAACTTTACTGGATTTGGATCACCATGGGGACTGACTTCTGAGTAAGTCTATGACAGTATTTCTAGAAAGACTGAGCTGAAAAGGGGAGACCCGCCATGATGTGGGCAGCACAGACAGAGATTCCAGACTGAGTAAAAAGGAGAAAGGGAGCTGAGCACTAGTGTTCATCTCTCTCTCCTTCCTGACTGTGATGCTCACTCTCCTCCTGCCTGTCGTGGTCTGTACCCACAAACTGTGAATCCAAATAAGCCTTGCCTTGCATCCCAAAGTTGCTTATGCCAAGTATTGAGTTTCATCAAGAAGAAAAGGAACTAATGCACGTCTGCAATAAAGAGAAGCTGTTGTGTGATAGGTACACACAACAGATAAAAGGGGCCAACATACTTTATTTATTTATACTTTATTGGCCCCTTTTATCTGATGTGTGTACCTATCCTCTTGTACTTTAAACACCATGTCCATAAGTATCCACTACCATGTGTGCCTTTGTGTACCATGTGTGTATGACCTTATAGAAAAGGCAGCTCAATAAATATAAGAAACAAGAAATCAGCTATAAGTTTATCTACAAGTTACTGCTGTGACTTGTGATCCCATTGCACACTCTTCCTGTCAAAGTGACCTTTACATCTCATCAGTTAATTCAGCCTTGACTCTACTTCTTGTCAGGGTAAGAACCTTAATAACAGCGATAGAGGTAAGACAGAATGTTCTGAATCCAAATGTGGCTCACCTCAGTCTTTCTAGCTCAAGAGACTCAGGATTAGAAGATACTTTTTAAAAAACAAACTATTAAAGACCCAGAATTCTGAACTGTCCATTGCATTGTCCACATTTCAATTTAAAACATCTAAATACAACACAGACTTCTACAACAGAACACTGCCTCCACCTGCAGTTAGAAGCATCCTCACAATAATTACTTCCCTGGAAATAATGGTTTTCTCTAGAAAAGAATTTGGAAACATAATAATCATTAATTTGAAGTCCAATTTATACATCTCAATATTCCAGCCTGACATCCAGAACAATTAGTAATAGCTATAACTGCACACATTAATTGGTGCATTGTAAGCAAGCCTGGGATTGTTCTAGTGTGAAGAATTATACACTGATATTATAAAAATGTTCCAATATCTGATCTAGGGAACCTTTCCTGTATTACCTTCGCATTGACACACTCAGACCAATTTTATACATTTTTCCTGACTTTCCTCAGTAATTATCAAACATCTGTATTCTAGATAATGATATGCATGATGTGGACTTGGGTCTCTCTTAGCAGGTCAGATATGAAGACTCTGTGGAACCAACTCTTTTATTTAAAGACTATTTGAGAGAGCAGCTTTAACTCACTGCAAAATTAAGAGGCAAATAACATAGATTTGTCATATTGTCAAAGCATTCACACACATAGACACACACACACACACAGACCAGAAGAGCATTTGTCTGTCATACTGATTGTAAGGATTCCTGGCATGTAGCAGCCACGTGGTGAACCCACCTTGGTACCAGGTGAGATAAAAATTTCTGGTATGTAGCTGCCATGTGGTAAAGTCAACATGGCCCTGGCTAAACATACCACATATGGACGGCATGGACGGAAGAAAGGAGAAGGTGAAGCCAAAGTAGAAGGCACACAGGAAAGGGAGGGAGGGGGAGCTCTCCACAAAGTTGAAAAAGCAGTATTGGCTTATTAATTGATGGTAATCCAAAGTATAATGGACTATTCACAAGTACCTGTAAGTACATATATTTAAGTGACTAAAAAAAGGTATAAAATTAAAATGATAAAATAAAATATTCACCAATACTTGTATAATCCCACACAATTCTTGTAAATCTTTCTTTCATGCTTAAGATATAGAGATTGGTTTATTTATAACACTTCATTTTCTAGGTGTGAACTGTACAAAGTGCCTTCTTCCAAACAAAATAGAACTGAGAAAGAGGGGAAAGAGAACAATTTCCCAGTGAGAAACCTTTTGAAAAGTACTACCTTACACTTGTGAATGGGAGCTCCAAGGTCAGCATCAAAGTGGGAAGTTTGATTGACAGTATATATGCCCTTGACTTGTCAAAATTATCACCTTGCCTCAGATTTTTCATCACATTTAATAATTCCTGGTTAGCCATGAAGAAGACATCAGATAGTTTCATTTAAGGATCATCTCAAAAAACACTTGACCAGTTCTCAAAATCTAGGTCAATCAAGATGGCGCAGCAGGTAAAGACACTTACTGCAAAACCTATCGACCTGAGTATCTTAGAAAGTTAGCAGGAAAGAACCAACTCTATGAAGCTGTCCTGACCTCCACCCAAATGCCACAGCACACGTTCTTCTACCATGTGAGTCCTGGGTATCAAACTCAAGTTATTAAGCTTGATACTGAGAGCCTTTACCCTCTCCCTCCTTCCCTCCCTCCATCCCTCCCTTCCTCTCTGTCTCTCTCTCACACACAAACAAGTGCACACACACACAGCCTATCTCACTGGCCTCTCTCAGCACCTTTTCTGAGCAGAGTCTATTGTTCTCACTTTACTGCACATCATTGTTCACTTTCTACCATTCAGAAACCATCATGTACCCATACACAACAGGTAGATCTTTCTGGAAAGGCATTGTGAACACAATCACCATATTTCCCAAGAGGTCTTATAGTCTTATGTAGTTAGAACTCAACAATAAAGACCTAAGAAAGTAATGTCATATCAGTCTTCGGAAGACAACGCCCCCAGCTTTTTCTACCTCATGAACTTTGTCCTATTTGCTGATTACTCACTGCTGAGTCTACTTAAACATTCTCCCATGAAATCGTATCCCTTTCTATTTCCTTGGAAAAGGCTATAACAAAAGAGCACCCCCGATAAGCTTCCTGTTAAGATACTAGCGAGAACATCATATCCAGTGACTTTGTGAGGTGTGGGGGCCAAATTGCATTGGCTTCCTTATGAAAGAGGGTGTGCCTCATTCATTTCATCTCCAACTAGTTATTCCAGTAGCCATGTCTTTACAAAAACCACTTAAATCAAGCCCCACTTCTGCCCACTGACAGACAAAATCACTCACAGCTAATCCATCTCCCATTTTATTGCCCATAGAAATGAAGAACAGGTTGTAGGAAGCATTGCATACAACAGGAGGCTGGAAGACAGCACTCATCCATTTCCTCACAGTGTACAAGTTTGATCGTGTTTGCCTAATTATCCCATTAACCTGTGCCTAAAGATCCAATTACTCCAGCTGTGGGTGATTGAAGAAAGGGCAACTGCAACAGATACCAGGCAGGGGACGTGTGGACCCCTCATCTGTAACGTCTCTAATTGCTGCTTTAGTCTTTCACCAGGAAACTCCTATGGCAGCGAAGATAATGAAAGTGTTCCTGGGAACAGCTTTTAAACTGGCTAACACTTGTTTAAATTTTAAATGTTTCCTATGAATTAAAGAACTCCATATACATACACATACTTATGTGTGTGTGTGTGTGTGTGTGTGTGTGTATAGTGTGTGTATATGTGTGTTATGATTCATAGTGGACATCAGAGGATCTCTTGAAGAAGCTGACTCTCTTCTTCCATATGGGTCCTAGGGGTAGAAGTTGGATCTTCAAGGTATGGTAGCTAGAATCCTTACTCAGGACTCCTTTGTGTTAGATCAATGTTGTACCCCTAGAATTAATTTAAAATTTAAAAGACCAAGAGGCAGGGGCATAAAGTTCATGAGTTGAGGCTATTCTGGGCTACATAGTAAAAGACAAAATGCAAAGATAAGGAAGATGTGAAGACAGTGGAGTTTTAGAGTAAAACGTACCATCCAGATGAATACCAAATGCCCCAATGACTTCTCTTATCTTTTCCTTTTTCTCAATTGCAAAGTCAAGTCCACACACTTATACCATCCTATAAGTCAAAAGAAAAGACAGACACGTGAGTTTCCTGATGAGTTACCTTGTAACATCTATCTATACTTAAATAACAATAAAATTAATACTTTTTTAAAAAAGAAAAATAAATATCAATAACAAAAGGTTATAAGATACTAGCCAAACTTACTGGTTCCTTCTAATTTGGGGTAGACAAATTTCATTAAATTAACAGTTTTTCTAAGTCATGATTGCACAGCCAACCACAGAAGCTGTCTTTGAATATGATTAAGAACCTGTTTACTGAAGTACAACTTTACTATCAAACATGCCTAAGAATAGAAACATAGGATGTGGTGATGGGAGAATCCCAAAAACCCAGGGACCAGCTAGCCATAGTGACAAATAAGAAATAAACAAGGTGGAAAGAAAGAAGTGACACCTGAGATTGTGTTCTGACCACCACATGTACACACACACACACACACAGAGAGAGAGAGAGAGAGAGAGAGAGAGAGAGAGAGAGAGAGAAACACTCATAAGGTCTTAAAATATATACTTTAATGAGCAGAATTCTGACTCTGATCTCATTTATTGGTTGTTTTTCTTCTTTTGGTCAGATTATTATAGTTTTGTGTGCTATTCAATAAATTTTTTCTCATTCTAAAGTCTCAAGGATATTCTCTTGCTTTATCATCTGGAACCTTGGTTTCCCATTCACATATATATGAACTGCATGTGGTAAGCACTGATTTGAGAAGAGAAAACAGAAAAATAACATTTGCATGGCTTTCTGCAGTTTCAGAGCAGCTTGACATATTACAATTGAATTATTATTTATCCTGTAGGGTAGAGTTGATGATGATATAATGATAGTAATAACAGCTAACAGTTACTGAAGAAAGTCTTCTACCACAGAGTGTGTTTTAATGATTGTAAATGGAACAATATCTCAAAACACAATAGTAGTTGTCTTAACTTTTACAAGAGTAGTTTTGGTTCAGTGATGTTGAGTAACGGAGTTAGAAAAATAACCTGATGGGCAAAGAAAGAAGCAAAATAATTTCAAAAAAGAAGGTATACAGCTCACCTTACCCCACACCAAAACTTAGTATAAACTATGATAACTAGGACACAGTGAGTTTGTCAAAAAGATAAACTTGTCAATGAAATAGAATTCAGAGTTCAAGACTGAAAAGACACAAATACAGTCAATTGATTCTTGACTAGGGCATAAGACAATACAGTACAATGTCTTCAACAGATAGTATGAAACAAATGAGTGACCACAGGTAAAAATATGAAAAAACTCTGTATATATCATGATGTTTATTAAAGTGGAAAATTAACTCAATATGGATAATACACTAAAACATGAAATGAAAAACATTAAAAGTACAAGAAAATAAGTGTAGGGGAAATATCCATAATGATGGATTTGGAGATCAGTCCTTAGACAAAGCACTGCCTGTCTAGCCCTTGACATTTAAAACCTGATTATTTAAAGACTATTTATATGAAAGACTCTTAAGGAAGAAAACACAAACTACTCAATGGAATAAATACCTTCTATCATATATATGATAAATAACTTATATATAGAATACATCATGGAAGAAATACCTTTCCAGACAAATTAAAGAACCTACTCATCTGAATAATATAAAGCTATAGGAGAGAAAACAAAAAATCAGAAGGAGAAACCATAAATCAAAATTGATAAAGAATAGAAAAGGACTCTCCCCAAAGTTAATGTTTGGAAATGGTTTTGTTTTTGTTTTTCAGAAGAATAAATGTATCTAGCTAAGGAATCTGAAGACCAGTGAACAAATGAGAAATCTGAAGAAAAAGGTCAAATCAGACAGAAAAGTCCCAAGAAAAGAATATTTTTTGGTATATCACATCTCCTATTGTATATATCACATGCATTGGTATATCGTATTTCCAATGGGATAAAATTTCATTAATCTTCATAAATGTTTCTTTCTGCTATTCTCTACAGACATGTAACACAAATGGTCTTTTTGTAGTCTCAGTTAAATTGAAAAGTAAAGCTGGCTTTGGAGTTGGTGTGTGGCTCTCTCCTTCTCTAAACTCAAGCATGTTTGTTAGAGGAAAATGCAAAGCTTTGTATCTTATCAGAACAGTCACCTGATATGGGACAGAAGCAAAACCAAAATTAAGGGACTATTCTATTACTACTAATTTCATAATCTTTTTGGTTTTATTTTGACTCTTTAAAACCTTTCTTTAGGTATAAATATTATCTCAAAATTTATAAGATTAATATATATTTAACTTTTGTCATATTAATGGATATATAGATATATATTTCTCATTCTAGAAAAACAAAGCTTCATCTAGCCTCCTGTCCATGATTTCAGATTTGAGTCTATATTAGTTTTCTGTAGTGAACCATGATGATGCCCAATAGCAAATTTTGAACTCCAAAAGAATGATGGGAACCCACAACAATGATTTCACATGAACTGTGATAATGCCACTTAGCTGACAAACACTATCACCTAAAAATCAGTTTAGGGCTACAAACAGCTCAGAACAGTTTTGAGGTTGCTAGCTGAGATTATTCAGCCTCCCAGACTATTCTACCCAGGACTTGAGACAAGTCCTGCACTTTCTCATTATGCAAAGACTTGACAACAAATGATTCAGCTACCTCTCCTGGACTTGACAATTAACCCAATTTTTTCTTTTTAGAATCTCCTAAAGATGCCATCACCCCCAGACAACAGAAAGTAATTTTAAGGCACAATGCCCACATTTCCAAGAGGTGGAATGGGTGATTTCTGGTCTTTCAATTGGTTATGGATATTTGTCATTGTTTGGGGTGGTTGGTTACAACTTGTTTTGGTAATGGTCAGGAAAAAAGCTAAACAAAGGAGATTAAATATATGATTCTTGTTTGAAAAAAGGGGGAATACATATATAATAGGGGAAAAGGAAAAATTATTGAATCTACTCTGAAAAGAAAAACTACAGATATAATAGGACAAAAAAAGTAGATTATTAAATCTACTCTGAAAAATAAAACACATAAAATGATAGGATAAAAGGGTAGATTATTGAAACTACTCTAAATAAATAAAGGGGATAATATGAATATGATAAAATGAATGGTAAATTATTGAATTTACTTTTAAAAGGCAATGACTAGTTTTAAACATTTTACATTTCGTTGAATTTTTGAATATTGCATATAAATTGTGCATATCAATACAAAGTTGACATCAATTTTGTTAGAACATACTAGACATGCATTTCTACTTGTTCTAGGTATTGTACATGCACATCTCATTTACCAATTTAATGCAACTTGCTAGTCCTTGAAACTTATCATTACCAGCTAATTAGATTATATAGAAATATAAGTTAGTTGTTAGTCATTGCAATCAAAAGTAGTCAGATATGTTTTCAAGGTCAAACAGATATATTTTAGACAGACAGTTTGTCTTCAAACACTTAATAGATCTACAAAATATGGAATTTAGGATGTTTTAATAACGTAGGTGTCTTATTTTTATGACAATGAGACATGTCTGCTTGTGGCAGTACTACTCTGCTTCAGAGAAGATGGTGAGCATCAAAGAAACTTCTTGCGAAGCTTCCTTTCTTGGTGGTAAAAGTTAGCCACTGGGCAAGACAGCATCCTTGCCTCATCTGCTTGCTGACAATGTGCTATCCAAGATGGACAAGCAGGACACAGAATAAAGAACTGCCAAACTCTGCCAAGACAAGGTAGGACAGCCCTTCAGAAAATCCTGCTTTATAGGTAAATTTGTCAGATATTCTAGGCTTGTCGATCCAAAATGGATGTCCCAACATTGCAGAGAAACCTTGGATAACTGTCTAGGCAGTCAGGTGTTTCTGCCATTTCACACAATTTTTGAAAGTTGCTTGTTTGCATTTCCTGCTTACTCAGTTAATAGCATTTCCTTCTCATGTCTCTGAGGGAGTTGAAGACTACATAGTTACAGTTATAGTTTTCCTTGATAACAAATTCAGAAAAGAAAATCACTAAAAATGGTGCAAAGTGTGTAAGTTTGAAAGAAGCAAAAGAGGTTTTGGTTGGTAATGAAATTTAGATAGAAATTGAATTAGGTACAGCACTTTGGACTCCCAAAATAGGAAAAACAATAGAATATTTTCTCTAAATTTATCAGTTGTTAAGACTAGACATTATTAATGCTATTCTTGCCTGTATATATTGTATACAGTTATTATACCTATTATATATAGTTTTTCTTATAATACTTACAATATTTTTTATTTTTGAGAAAAGTGGGAAATGGAGTGACATGTTAATTTAACAAATAAAAATTTTCTTAACACCAAAGGACAAAGCCAGCTAAAGAGTTAACTATTGAGGTTAGCAATGGTGGCATGCACCTTTACTCTTGGCACCCAGGAAGCATAAGCAGACAGATCTCTGTAAGTTCAAGGCCACATTGACTTGCAAAAGATTAATCTCCTCTAAAAGAGAAACACAGCCAGGCAGTGGTAGCACACACCTTTAAACTGTTTTCTAAACATTTATGTTCCCCCCAGTATAGCTCTCAGCCTGGGGTAGAAAAGTTCCTTTCTTATACAGGATGACAGTTCATGCAGATATGTGAATCTGATCAAATTTTAAGAATAGATAATTCACTTTAACATCTGTACCCAGCTCTTCTCCACATGCAGGGTACTGGACAAAACACAAAAGAGAGGGTGTGAATATTGCAAGCTCCAGGGATGGAAAAAGGTGTGATGGAATTAGTCCATTCAGATAAGTCATTATTCCTGCAACCATGAATAACCACCCAGCAGCTAAGGACACTGCACAAGATTGGACACTGGAACTTTCCTTGGTGGATAGTTAGAGCCTGTGAGGTACCAGCCCTTCTTGAGATGCTACTGATTTTAATGGCTTCTGGATGAAGGAGAGTATGATTTTATATAGGGGTGTAATTACTGGAAACCTAGGTAGAAAGAAGGCAGTAGGGGTTTTCATAATCACAATACACTGTATATATATAAATGTATTTTGTTTATCTGAGTGGGTGTCATATGCTATATAATTTTTTTCATTGAATCATTTCTTTGTAGTAAACCTAATTTGAACAGTGCACAATGAACACATACATGGAAGGTCACATGGTACTCCAAACAGATGTACATATTTTTGTATACCAATTAAAAATAAAGTATAAATTTGGGGATGGCATGAATGCTTAAGGTCAATCTCCAATAACCATGTAAAAAGTTGATCTTGGCGCATGCTCTTACTATCTGGAGAGGCAAAAACAGAAGGCTCCCTGGGCTCTCTGGGCTCCCCGGCCCCCAGCCCAAACTAATTGTTGAGCTCCAGGCTAATGAGGCACTGTTCCAAAGGAAGAGCTGAATGGCTCCAGCTGATAACACCCAAGGTTGTTCTGAGACCTTAACCTAAGCATGCGCACACAAACACACACACACACACACACACACACACACACATACACACACTTAAAAAGTACAAATTAAAATGTAAAAATCTTATCTATTAAAGCAAAAAAAATAGAAACATTCATTAACTCAGATTTTTGACTTCGAGTTCATCTACATGAGAACATCCTTTAGCATTGTAGTATTTTGCTCAAGGCACACACACACACAAAATATTGTCTCAGTGACTATTACCAACCAGCAAGGGCCAAGTCAGATGGGAAATGTCCAGCTTCCCATGTTCCTGTACAACAGTTCTCAGATATGAACTGCCTGCCCTAAGAGAGCACACATGAAAATCTGTTCAAGTCAATCGTCCATGTTAATTATTATTAGGAAGGGAAATGGTTTCAGAAATGCTTTAGATGAAAGGAAGCTAATCACCTGAGAATACGCCTTTGGCACAGGAAGTTAATTTCCTGTAATTGATCCACATATCCAGAAGCAAAGGTGGTTTTGGTTGAGGATTTTTCTGTAGTGGGAATGAGATCCAGTGTCTGCTAGGTGAAATCTTCAATATCACAGACTTTTTTGGCTTTTCACCATGCCCTGTCTTAAACGTTTTCATTTTCCTTGTGCTATATATGACAACTTCCTTAGTAAGTTATTCAAACCAGTGTCATTTCCTTCAAGCCTGCCTTGCCAGGACAAAATCTATTGTACCATCAATAGGTAACTCAGACCCATGCAATTATCATCTGTGAAATACATTTACTCACATTGTGAGAGTCATTCTCTCAGCCCTAACAACCTTGGGAGGATTTGAAGAAGTTGCAAGGATCTTCTCTAATCTTTTTAAAGAGTGTTTCCAAAAGAACAAGACAGAACCTAAAGAATGTGTATTTGAGTTAATAAAATATCATTAGATGGGGAAATACCTTCAAAAAAGCCTCAGACAAAATTAAGGTAATTGACATACAAATATGTTTTTGACGTAGAAATTAAATTCTCTTGATTCAAGAGAAACAACTTGAGATAAAACTGTAGTCCATTAGTAGAGTACCTGCTTGGCATGTCACTAGTACTGCAAGAGAAAGAATAAGAATTGGAACGGGAGACACACATTCATGCACACACACCACACGTACATAGCATAAACACACACAACATCAGATACTACCATGGACCATGTTGATAACCCACATCAACTCATCATCTGGCCACCTAGTAGTATTTAAAGAAATCAATAGGTAAGGTATTTCTAACTAATGTTGAATGTGGCCTGCTTGAACTGCCACCTGTCTGTACACCTGTTCATTTATCTGGACTTTCTGTTAACTCATGCTCCTGTTCATTCCTCTGTTCTTAGCCCTGCCCTTTCGATTCTATAGCCGGAAATAGAATAGAATCAGCCCTGTCCTATCCTGTAGTCCAATGGCAGCAGTAACAGCAACAGAACATCTTCCAAAGACCTCCAGATGGTTCCTATCTTACCACTAAAGATTCCTTCACAATTCTCCCAGCTTGGATTCTCTCTGGGCCTTGTTGTCTCCTTAACAGGTCAACAACAAGCAAAGCGGGAGTATCCAGTAAATTGCTGCCAAAGACATCACTGTACCTTGTGGGTTTGTTATTTAACAAATTCTAAACATTTCCATTCATGCTCTTCACATAGACATTTTGAGAAGAGAGAACATTCAGTCAAAGACAGCAATCACCAGTCAATTTGAGAGTAAGTTTGCTTCCTTTGCCCAAGAATATTTAGCAACACCTACAGAGCTTTTAGGTTACCTTAACTGGCAGAGAGTTGATTCTAATATTTACAAAAGCATCCTTCATTGAACTTGAAAATTCCACAACAAAGAATTATCCAGCCTGTCTTAATTAGGGTTTTTACTGTTGTGAAGAGACACCATGACCATGGCAATTTTTATAAGGAAAACATTTAACAGAGGTGGTGGCTTATGGTTTCAGAAGTTTAGTCCATTATAATCATGGTGGGACATGGTGAAATGCAGGCATATATGGTGCTAGAGAAGTAGTTAAGAGTCCTACATCTTGCAGGTAACAGGAAGTGGTCTGAGTGTCACACTGAGAGAAGCTTGAGCGAAATAGACAAAATCTCTGGACACCAATGATGGGAGAGGGGGAACAGCCAGTAATGGAAACTTTCTACTTAAGTGGAAGCCAGAGGAAAGGCCCTTCCTTCTCAAATAGTCTATACTTCACCTCTTGATATTAAGCATAAGAAAGAATGGTTTACATTTATACAGAAAATGACTGGAGATCTATGGGTATTATTCTGTGAAACATTCCAGGTATTCTGCTGGCTGTTGCCCAGCTACGTGAGAGACTGTGGCATAGGGTGCAATATCGTGACAAGCAAGCCTGGCTTGTTTTTATTTGTATTCATGTTATTTGAATGAGATTCAACCAGTGCCACTTTCATTAATTAATGTGACTCATTACCTTTAGCACTGTGATTAGCCATGTTTCCTTCCTCATATATTTAAGACTTTGGGCTCTCATTGAAGCCATTTTCTCTCTGTCTGGGACAGAGCCTCATGTGGCCCAGGCTAGCCTCAAACTCACTATGTCACTGAGAATGGCATTGGACTTGATGTTTCTGCCTTTATTTCTCAAGCTTGAGGGTGACAGGTACATAGCAGGATGCTTTTTTACATCCACTTGCTTTTAGTCATGGCCAGTGACGTACAGATCAAGGAGCTGGAATATCAGGCCTCTGGAAGATCTCAATTTTCCTTCTATCTATTTATTTGAAATATATTTTCCTGAGATTTCTTCTGACCCTTCTCAGTGACCACAGTGAATGTTCTGAGAAGTGATCTCAGCCTAGAAGAGGATATACAAAAAAGGAGCTACTATTCAGAACTCACTAGAGCATTCTTGATAGCAATGTTTAATTAATAATACAGAAAAAAAGACACTCACATATCCAGACATATCTTAAGGATGATCCTTATAAAAACTCAGGATTTTACAGATAAAGAGAATACAGAGTAAAGTGAAAAATAGCTTGGGTTAGTTCTCCAGGATATCAAAAAACAATTTTGCTGTTAATTTTCTTAGTAAAATTCAATCCAGGCTATTTTGTTCAGATCTAAACTGTTCCTCTTTTTCAATTGGGACATCTTTCAAGCTTGGAAACTAGCAAAGCCAAGGACAAGGACAACCTCAGCTTCTCTCTCATCCAAACAAAAACCCAGTTCTAAATCCTATAGTATCTCCTCCTGTGTTTAGTAAGTCTTATTTGCTTCTTTTCAGAGCCCTGAACTGTAATAATCATGGGTCTGAGATATTTGTGCCCAATCAAAAGAGCTCAGGGATCATTCTTAGTTGTAATGCCATTGGGTATTACCCAAATCTCCCAACAGATAGGCCCTCAGCTATGTCTATATGAGCTCAATGGCAGAGCACAGCAGTATCAAGCAGGTGACTTTTCCCTTTCCCTAGCATTCACTTTATCTTCTCTAAAGCCACAGGACTCAAAAAAAAAAAAAAACCACAACTAGGAAAGACTCAGTAATCACTGTGACCTTTCTATGTACTTTAGAATCTGGATCAGACCCCAGATAGTGCAGAAGAAGATGTGTCTGGATACACAGTTGAGTCCTGTTTAATTTTTAGGACTAGGCTGGAGTTCTGTGATTATTGGATTGGAGTAATGTTTTAATTCTCAAACAAGGGACTATTTGTTTCTTATCTGAGAGGTATGACCTGCCTGGAGGTTCATCCAAGGGCAGAAAAGGAACTAATCCACAAAGTTACTCAACAAACTGAAGAAGTGCTTTGAATGAAAAATCACACTGCCTTGCTTTGTGCTCAGTATACAGAATCCAACTTGTTCAATGAACCAGTTATACCTTGATTTCATTTTTGGCAGGATGCCTGCCAACCTCAAATGAAGGTACATTCCCTTTTTCATATGCACTCAACCATCAATACCTCTCCAAACACCTTCTCAAAGAAAAGCTCTTTATCTGTCTTCATAATAACTTTGACACATTTAAAACTGAGAGTAAGAACTCCTTAGACCATCCAGGTACTCAGCCAGTGAATACAGAACTGAAATTTTATAGGTAGCCTATACATTTTTTATAGCTGAGCCCTAATTATTATAGAAAATAGGATAAATATAGACTAAGAAACCACAGATTTCAACTTGTTCATGTTACAATCAGGAACACACACACAGCAGAACACTTGCCACAAGGACTCAAATCTTCTACACAAATAGTTTTGCTGCTGGCTGTCTACTGCCCTTTATCTGTACCCCTTATTATTTTTAAGCTTCTCTATAAGAATGTTTGACCTTGACCATATAGAAACTAGAAGAAAACTACAAAAATAGATTTGCATTCTCTGGATGGCGAATATATGTATACACATTTGCACATTCTCTTTTTCACAGTTTTGACAACTGTTGTACTAAACACACCATCATGTGGGTGTGTTAGAAGCAAACTGTCCATGCATTTTTGCTCAGTAAACTGCCGCTAGAGTACCAGAGTGCATTCGGCTGCCACTTTAGACAGGATACATAATGAGCATGTAGGATCATTTCTACACTGGCCACACTACTCATCTTGCCAAATTAGACTTCCTTACTGCCAAGTTGAAAGGCGTTGCCAATTTCTTTCTCACCCTGGAAAATTATAGGGCTTTGTCCTTTTGGATAAAAGAAAGGATTCATAAGCAGAATCGTAAGCACCTGCATCTCATTCTTGGCCTGCCTCTTGCCTTGAGAACCACTTCAGTGGACCCACAATGCCTAGGGGTACTTCAAGGACCAGGGGCTCAATAGACATTATAATATCCACTGCTGTTTTTGGAAAAATTAAAAATACAACCTACTTAGAGAAGAAGTAATTTCCTTCAAATAATTGAACATCTGGGGATTTTAGTGGGGCATTTGGTACCTGTAACATCTTCAGATAGAATATCTTCTCCCAGTTCATTACTTAAATAATATGCACAGCAATTTATAAGGTGATAACAGAGCAGCAGGCTCACTTGGAGACAGAAGCACTGACTGGATAAATAAATAGACCCATGTGAAGTGCCATGTCAGTCTTCCTGCTCTTTAAAACTGTAAGTCATTGATCTCTTGGACATTTTTAAATTTTCATGCATTTGGACCAGGGCCATTTGGTTCAGGTAGTCTTGTTAAAAAGGGATTTGCAGGTCTTTGCAGTGTTACAGCCCTGCCAAGTTAGAATAACTCAAGACAAGGTCAATGTCTAGGACTCTCTTGTATTAAATCAGCAAGAAAGCTTATATGCATTGCAGATTCCTTGCCCATGAGATCTCCTGTCTAAAGCAATCTGCTGAAAGGTGATAGGGTTGAAGCATGGGCTAGACAACATGCATATGGCACAGAGTTTGTAATATTCTAAGTGGCATCCACTGTGTCCCCCTGGGTCAAGACAGGAGCAGTATTAGTAAATCAATAGTTTAATCCATCTGAGACAAGACTGTTTATCAAAACTCTTTCTCATTAAACAGAATTCTGTTAAACAAAAATTCTTTCCTGACTTACTTGGCAAGAGCCATCTTGTATCATATGGTGTACCCTACGCACACCAAATCAGGAACTAACGGCTTCACTCTCCTGTGTCTTTGCTCTGGCAGACAGTGTGCTGAGCAGACCAAGTGCTCTCCTTATGCTTAGGCACATGGTCATTAAGGAAATTCTGACAAAATGAATTGTAATTATGGAAAATTGGGTGAGTGGTGACACTATCAGATATTAAGACATAACAGAAATAACTAAATCACACACAACACTCAAAATTGCAGCAAAATATATAATGACTCACCTGCAATTTCATAAGAAATGTTTTCAGATAATAGCCAGCCAAATCCAGGGAGGCGCAGGGAAGATCTTTTGCTGTCTTTGTGCCCAAACCTACCTGTTTTTATTCAAAACTGAGACAAAGAAACAAGATGATCTAGTCCTTTGCCTGGTTCTAAAATATTCTGTGTCCTGCTATTAAAAGGGGGAAAACACCAAAACATTAGTTTGAATAAATTAGAAAGCTTTACTGAACTTCTGTGTTCTGAAACAAAAGAACTTAAGAGTTAATGAAGGGTCTCCTCCCCAGCACCTTGCAAAGTCCAAAGAGCAAGTGCTAGATGCAGGCTTGAGTGGGATGCTTTTCTCCTACCTCAGAAGTGGCCTGTGGAGGCTGTATGGTATAATCCTGCTGAGGGTAGTGATGTTGACCCTTCTCTAAGATGGTCTTATAAAGAAAATAAAAGAACCACCATCATACTTATACTTCTACCTATGGGCACATTTCATTTCCCATCTGGTCTTTTGAGAGTCTGCTGACCAATAGTTTTGAATAGACAAGGAAGTCATGTGCACAAGAGTCCTAAGAGACTAGGGGCACACATGTCCCTGCAGAGAGCAAGGATGCTGCTCCTGCCACTTGGGTCAAGGATACATATTTTCATATAGCCATTTGGTCCAAGGTTCAGAAGATATAAACACACATTTTTCAAGTATTGAAGCACTATTGGAGATATAAGCCTAGATGTGGGCTGGGGGGTAGCCAAGCAGAATTCTGTAACTTTCCTGTTTGTGGTAGGATTTTGCCTCTTTGGAGAGTAAACATCACTGAGGAATTAACTGCCAACAAAGAAAACCCTTGTCTACTGACATGTCACATTGGATCACATATGGTGAGCTTTCTCACTTCTACACATTCTGTGTCTTTAGCTAAACAAACCCATTTTCTTTATCACCCGTGTTTGTGGTAGTCTGGGGTTTTTTCCACCCAAAGCATAAACTGCTTGCCTTGTTACAGTGACTTAAACTGAAGAGCATTCAAAGGAAGAAGCAAATCCAAAGGTTCTCCCATGTCCCTAGATGGCAGGTATGAGACACAGAAGAGAGTCTGTCCCGGTGAGTGTTGTGAAATTGACTGAATGGTGTCATTATGAGATTATGTTGTAGTAATAGCTGGAACTATGTGTTGCCTCCAGGAAGGACTGCCCAGGCTCACTGGTATGGGATCTTTCATAGAGCAGTCCATGGTCTTGGTTTGATTAAATGTCCCCTAGGGAGAGAGCAGCATGCAACAGGAGAATCAAATTGAATTTCTCAGGCAACTGTGATTGGAACCATGACCTTCAACTTCATGTATCCCAGGGGAGATTCAGGGACCATCAGAGGAGAGACCCATTGTTAAGAAATAATTTGAGGTTTTCAGAGTTTACCCCTAGTAATATAAAATGCTTAGGGCTCTGGGGTTAAAGAAAGATGTCTACTGTTTATTCAGAATCTCTATTCTGACAGTTAAAACATGTCCATGTCCTTTATTTCTTCTAGATCCTTTTGTATCCTGAGGCAATCGGTCAGAGTCACCAAGTATAGTATCTGAGTAAACCCTAGCTAGCTATCAACAGTTTCCAAATAAGGAAATGATAATGTGACCCACTTCCCCTAGGGTTTAATTGTAAAAACAAAAGCACACTGAAGAATTGGTGTTTATTCTCCACTATAGCAAGCAAATAATCAGACACTGAGTACTCTCAGTCCTGGTGTGCTCATGGAACTATATTATTTAGTCCATAAAATTTTTATAAGGTTTTATCATTGTTGGATTATAAATAAGTATACCAACCCATGGGCTAAGATTTAAATAAATATCCTACAACAACTTTAAATCTTTCTAAATTTTTTAACAATTTATTTTTTAATTTTAGTGTAATGTGGCTAACATTGAGCAGAGATATGACTCTAAGGTCAGTTTTGCCCGATGAAACCATGGTTGCCTTTGATTCTGTAGCCTCCTCCACTCTCAGCATCTACTCAGGGTATGCATACACATGCATTCCTTCAGTATCACAAAAAAAAACATAATTGTGACAGTAAGAACAATCCATTGAAAAGAAACAGATTTATGGGATGTCTGAAAGCATTAGAATAAACTACAAAAATGATGAGATTCACTTTTGAAAACACAGGCCTGACTAACCTGCCCAGTCTTTGTGAACAACATCATCCACTCATATATTATATATTGAACAACATTTTTTCTGATCATTCTTCTAAGCAATAAGATGTAAGAGTAAACAGAAATGGTTTCTGCAATTGAGGACCTATAGTTCAATAGCTAGGCAATGGAACAAAGTGAGACAAATGTGTATTTAGTAGGGGCAACCATAGTGACTACAAAAGCAAAGAGAAGGATCTTTCAATAGATCCTCAAAGTCAAGGAAGAAATGTGCCTGAAGAGATGACTGAGTTGAAAAAGAAAGGGTGTGCATTGATTAATGTGACATGGAGATAGAAGAGTAGGAGGAACCTGGGCACTTTGCAGTTCCAGAATACTCTCTGGTTTATCTCTTTCTGTTTTGGCTGTAGTATAGCTTTTAGCAGCCTTGTTTAAAAAATACATTTAACACATAAGAAAAAGAGTATTCAAAGAAGTCAATAAATATGTATATAAGGTTGCATAGTTAATAAGAGAGCCAAAGATTAACAATAAGTTTGTATGATCACTATTGCTTCAGACCAAAATGAGCACTAGACGGGAATCAGCCAATATGAATTCTATTCTGTCAGCAAATTCCTGTGTAACCTGCAACAGGCCATTCAACAGCTACGTTCTTCTTCCTGCATCTGTTAAATAGAGACATAAACAGACACCCTAGGAAGTTCCTATAGTGTCCAGGCACATATGTAACTCTCTCATGCTCAGTCAATTCAATCTCTAGAAAACAATTAACAAAATAAGCATGTATGTTTGCTTTATTGATATCTGCCATTAATCATTTCTCTAATATAGAATATAGAAGAGGAAACCTTTTACTATAAATGAATAAGTGCTCTCTAAATAAGAATGGAGTTTTTAAATGATGAATGTACTATCTTGGATTAAAGATTCATTTTGATTAATTCAGATATTTATGCCAGACCACAATTCAAAATCATGTCATCACTGTTATTTGCTTTGCAGTAGTTAGTAGAGAACTAGATCTCTTATGAAATATTTTGTGGTTACTTATTATTCTCTATTAATTTAGAATTTTGTTTTTTAATTGTCAGTAGCCCATGAGGATGGTAACATTCTAAGTACAATGAATAAGACACTCAAGTTTTCTTGAAAAATAAAAGGTTAAAATGCGGCAAAATATTTTTTCATGACTCAAAACATTTCTGAAAATTCTAACTTAGATTTTCCTTAACATTGCCTATTTTAGAGTTCTTTCAGAGTGCCCTTTGAGGTTAGAAGAAATAAAATGGGTGTAGGGAGATTACCCAGTGGGTGCAGTATTTGCCCTGCACACCTAAGGACCTCCCAACCTGAGGACCACATAACAGGGCATATGCTTAACATTCCTAAACTGAGCGGGCAGAGACAAGTGAATGCTTGGGACTTAAAAGCCAGTTGTTCTAGTCATCTGTGAGCCGAGTGGAAGATCCTTTCTTTACAAAACAAAGTGAACAGTCCAGAGGAATAATGCCCAGGACTGACCTCTGGCCTTCACATGCACATGCAGTATATCTATACACATGAACATGCATGCACACTCAAAAATCTACACACAATTTTATGTCCATACATACAATGAGATAGATAAAATATCTACATATATTTGTCATATAGAGTATCATATTTGAACCTCACAATAATTTGTTTCCTAAGGTTTGTATAAGAAACTACCAAAGTCTAGGTAGCTTAAAACAACACAGATGTACACTTTGACAAGTCTCGAGACCTAGTCCAGAGGGTCCATGCTTCCCTTCCACACCTCTGCCTCACCAATACTGATAGCCATCCCAGCCTGATTTTCCTTAACTTAAAGGTGTGTCTCTCAGACTCGCCCCTTGGGTTTCCATGTCTACACTCAAATCTTTCTAAACAAAATAGGATTCATTCATCCTACTGACCTCATCTTTACTTGATAAAATGTGGAATAAACTTTTTCTGAATGAAGCCATTTCCATAGCTCTGGAGAGTTATGCTTCCAATAGTTTTGAAGGGTGTAATGCGTCCCAAAATATGAAGCCTAGAGATGGTTATCTATTTTATATATAAGCAAAAGAAGACATAAAACACCTAAGTGTCTTCTCTAAGGTCATGTAGACAGAGACTGATTCATCATGTAATTCATAAATAAGATTTTCTTAACAGACCAGTATAGGAAGGAGTTCACCGAATTAGTTAATGATTCCTGGGATCAGAAGCCACACCATTCAGCTGCTTAGAAAGGAGTCTTACCTCTAGTTCAAACTGCAGGAACATGTGGGCATGCCAGGATATTGTTATCAAAACCAATTCCATTTGCCTTAGGGTATAATTCTACCACATTGTGTAACTCTGATAGGGAAAATATACTTCCTTTTTAAAACACATTTTATAGTTTCTACGCTCAGCTAACTTAGGGATAGAATAATAAGCCATTATTTAATGGATTCCATTCATAACCTCAAACATTCTTTGCCTGCTGTGTAAGGGGCTGATAAAAACCTGGAGAATTCTGTGGTACATGAGACATGTTGGAACCTTCCTCTTTGGTTCACATGCCAAAAAATATTTCATTTTGGGTCACAGGATAAAAGGAACTAAGTTACAAAACAAAACAGTATCTTTCAAGTGGCAGAGTAGGTATCCTAAGGAAACAAAGCTATCTCTTTCCTCAGATCTCTGCTGTAATTATCAGTTGTATCCCCCAGCAATGCAACAATTCTCTCTCCACAAGCAACATCCTCCTCTATGCGATTTTATTTGCTTGATAATGTGTTGGTCTAGCTGAGAAAAGAAACTGTGAATCAGGGTACCAAGCATAAGATAAACCATCCCAGTGGCCTCGTGGGTCAGGGTAACAGGCATAAGTTAAAGAAAGTATCCCAGTGGCCTCATGGGTCGGGATACCAAGCATAAGGTAAACCATCCAGTGGCTTCATAGTTCAAGGTACCAGGCATAAGTTAAAGTATCCCAGGAGCCTCATCTCTGTAGCTGGGATGATTAATTTTAATGAGGATCTGTAAAGAATATTTTCAGAAGTTTCTACAGCTGCTCTTGTCTGGATGATTTGATTGTAAGGAGATCTACTATGATTCTGAATTGTGTCCTAAAGCACAAGCTTTGGAAAGAGGAAAGATAACTAAAGGATATACTTGTGGTGTAAAACAGTACAATCAATGAAAAGTCCAAATTCTGTATTATTGTTGATTTTCAATTCAATTCATAAACCCAGATCCATGAGCTTTTAAGAATGTCTTACAAGCTGTACTTACCTATAATAAGTATCTTTTAGTTTGTATCTATGAATTTCTTTACCAATGCTAACTAACCATCTACTACATACCAGGCACTATTGCAACACAGGGGATATGGTAAGGAATAAGAAATACACAATTCCCACTTTGCTTCTGGGAGGTCCTTCCCATAACAAAACATTATCACATCTTCCACTGGGCTGGTAAGACCTGTGGATCCGCACTGTATGTTGCCTTCTGTTCTCTCAAGCTCAGATAACTTACATGCAAAGCAAGATAACTATATATATATATATATATATATATATATATATATAACCTCTAAGATTTCCTTCCATTTCATCTCTGATAGCTGCAGGTTCAAGCCACTCCACTTCTAAATTTAGGAAACCCTTAATGCATTAATACCCAGTGTGTTAAGTGTTTTCTAAATTCAGAAGTTACTAGAAGACAACTGTGGTCAGAGATTGGCCTCAGAGGATCAAACTCAAAGTCGAAGCATAGGGAAGTACAACAAAGCTATGCAAAGTATTCTACTTACAAAGCCAAAAGTGCACAGACTAGCTTACTTTGACCTCAATATTAGCTAAGACACTAACATTGTATAATAAAAATAATTCAAAAACATTTCTTGTATGAATTTATGACCCTCTGTCAAACTAATGTGGTTTTTGCTTTTCATTTAATGACAGGTTCTCAGTACATCCTTCTAACTGGTCTTGAACTCAATATATAGAACATACTGACTTAGAACTCAGAGAGATCCACCTGCTTCTGCCTCCCAAGTGCAAAAATTAAAGAAAGATTTATATCACTACATCCAGCAAGAGAAAATCCATAAAATATGTTTAATAAAAAGTCATCTTTGTGTGAAATTTTCTTTGTTTTATGAGATAAGAAACCTCATTGTCCTGATATTCACTAAAATTTCCAGTAGAGTTGCATCTGTATAAACTTTGCCCATCACTGAAACTGCAGGCTGAGCAAAGCAGCTGACATTCAGTAAATATTAGAACAAAAGAACCAATAAAGCTGTGATCGTTAATGAGGAGCTCAAGGCAAACCAGAAGCAGCCTGTGTCCAGATTGTACCGTGTAATCAGAAGGTTCAAAATCCTTAACTCTCCATCCACCCATGTAAGTTAGTCATACTAGAAACATATTTTTCAGAATGAACCCAAAGGACAGTAAGACACAGAAATAAAATTGGTGATGGCATGTCCCCCAAAGGACTATTGAAAACAAGCAGTACCAAAAATTCACTTTAGTCAATATTCTAAAATCATAGCTATGCTCAAAAGGCAAGAACACACATAAGATACAGTGTTAGGACTATAGCTCAGTGGTAGCATGCTTGCCTAGCATGTGTGCAACCGTATGCTATTCTGAGCACCAAGAAAATTAAAGATACATACAGTATCAAAGTATTCCTACAAATGTGTCCTGGCACACTCAACCTGACACAAAGACTCCTTTAGACATCCCAAGAAAAGCAATGTGACAATACTCATTTAAAACACCACACCTGGTTCTGCAGTATTTTCAAAGCATGTAGAGACACTGCAGCATTTAGCTTCTACAGCTGCCTGTGTAACAACCAATAGAAGATACATTTTGCTAGCATGTATTAATTACACAAAACAATGGATCTTTTGTGACACTTACATACATGTATATCAAGAACTTTGATCACACACATCCCCTCACCCTATCCCCTCACCCTATATTCCTCCAGGTTCATTTCTTCCCCCCAAATAACCCACTTTCTATTTCCATAGGATCTTTATCCTCACTCTAACCCCTTAGATTCCACATATGAAAAAAGTATGTGATATCTTTCTTACTCTAGGAAAGTAATTTTTAAGGTTTAAGAATCATCTTGTCACAAAGCAAAGATTGTGGCTGGAGAGATGGGTCAGTGATTAAGAATACTGGCTGCTCTTGCAGGGGACCCAGGTTTGATACCCAGCACCCACATGCTGACCCCCAACCATCTGTAATTCTAGCCTTAAACACATGTGCATATGGAGAGAGAGAGAGAGAGAGAGAGAGAGAGAGAGAGAGAGAGAGAGAGAGAGAAAGAGAGAGAATTAAACTTCTTTACGGGCTATGTTGCCACTATGGACATAGTCACCAGGAACCAAAACTCCCGGGCTCCAACTCTGTCCTTAAGGTTTTCTATTTTGCAACAAGTGCACTCCAACTGAACACTGGAGATCTCTCAATTCATTTGACTGTACTTATAGCTAGTTGTACCCTAGAAAATAAAAGGTATGGTACCATTTGTCAAACTAACAACTAAATAACTACTTTTTCCAGCAGTAAAGTAACATCAAGAAAGTAAAAACTAGAGCATGATTTGTAGGCAAGGAAAATGCAAAATCAAAATAGCTAGAAATAACAGTACATGATGGACTTGTCCATTCATTCTCAATGCTCCACTGGGCCTGCCTTGTCTCATTTGCAGTCCTTAGCAGTATTACCGTCTGGCATACTACTCTTATGAGACAGTTTTTGGAGCAGCCAAATTCTCACTCAAAATTAAGTTGATTGGAGGAGCTGGCACAAAGCTTCACAATGGGCAATTAGAAAAATGGGTTAGCTGACTGAGATGGAAGCACTGAATAGACATAGAGAAAACTAGTATTGTTTCTGTTACTGAAACCATTCAGAA